>BQNB010069170.1:0-12027 GCA_026074375.1 Tanacetum coccineum | reverse complement strand
AGAATACTATTGGATGCAATCTTAACCCATCTGATGGGCCGGGAAAGCCCAATAGTATAATTATGAAGACTTTGAAGGCCCAATCCTAGCCCAGTTACAGCCAATCTCAGCCATTGTACACACAAAACCCACTTCATAACCTTATTGGGCTTGAAAAAGCCCAATAACATAAGCCTAAACCTTATTGGGCCCAGACACACTCAATTGGGCCCAATACAAGCCCAAAACAAAACCCAAGCCCATTAATCCTTTTTACAAAACTTTAGGGACTAAAGTTGTCATTTTTTAAAGTGTTTTATAAAAGAAAAATGGTGAAATAAAGTGAGGGACAAAAACTGCCAAATGGCAATTCTTTTGTTATGTTTAACAGCAGGGACCATTTTTGCAATTTGTCAAAACTCTTTTTAATTCTCTTTTGTTATAAAAACGCGGGGACCAAAAGTGTTACTTTCCAAAAATGTTTATAACTGAATTTTGGGGCTCGAATGAAATGAAAAAGGGATGAAAGATGGAGGGCCATACTTGCCTCTTCCCCATTCTTTTCGTTTAAACCCTGCAACCACAAACGTACCATAACCACTTACCCGCCAAAACTCAAACCGCTCACCCCCATGGTTTCTACTCCCAAACCACCTCCCTAGTACACTTTCCTACATCTCCCAGCTCATTCCCACCTCCCCATTGCCCCTATAACCCTCCACCCTGACAAAACACTCAACCCGAAGACCCCTTTGATGGTGAGATGGTGTACAAGGCCAAACGAAGGGCTAGGACTGCTGGAGAGACATTGCACACTCACAGCAAGCACATCCCAAGGACAAGAGAAGACTTTGGACTTGTATAAAAGAAAAGAAACCAAGCCGAGCAAACACACCATTTTTTACTATGTTTTTAGTTTAATTCTAATTCCAAGTCTTTCTTTTAAGCATTTAAGTGTATTCAGTTTATTTCTAAGTTTATGTTGTAATATTTCCAGCCTTAATACAAGTTAAGAGTTTTTTTTGTGATATAGCCATTGTCGAAATTTGAAATATAATTTAAGCTGTTTAAATTCTGTTTAAATTGTTTAAGAATGTGTTAAAGTTATTAAGCATCCCTTATAACACCCTTTCTCAGCTTAATTTACCTAAAAATCAGTTAAAAAATCAATTTTTATATATTAAGGGGGTGTTTGGTTTAGACTTTAAAATGGGTCAAATTTGTTCTATCATGGGTTGTAACCACTCAGCCAACTTTGGCTGAGTGTGTGGGGTTTATTAGGCAGTTTAAATCACAACTTTTAGTGTCAAAATCCGTTTTTGAGCCCCTTTTGTATTCTGTCAAAATTTGAATAAGCCAAATTGAGCTTAAGTGCTCAAGCTGCTTATGCAGCTTAAGCACATTGTTTTTGTGCTATTTGGTGTTGTTTCTAGCTCTTTTCAATTAGCCAAAAACCCAACCTATTTGCTCTGTCTTATAAACCATTAAAGCCAAGTTCACTGTATGTATGTATGTACCTTTTATATTGAAAGTTAGCCATTTTTTATAATAAGCCCCATTATTCTAGCAGTTTTTTTAAACTAGCCTTTAAGCTCTCATACTTTGAAAATAAGCTCTATTTGCATCATTGTTAATATGTTTGTGGTTTGTTTTGGCTAAAAAAGCTCTTTAGTGCTTATTGAATATGCGCCAAATAAGGACCCTTTGTCCAACTTGCTGTTGGTCCTCCCCCTGGTGATGAGCACCTCATTTTCACCCACTCTTTTTAGCTTATATTAAAAATTATAGCACTAGGATTATTTGTTGCTTTTTCATGTAGTTATCAGGTCCCACTCTTAGGTTTTTCCAGCTTGTTTCATTTAGTTTGCTTTCTTTTAGTGAGCGTAATCTTAGGCTTTAAGTCACCTTTTTCTGTTTTTTTATAAAACTGATCAGTATCAGACTTTTTTCTGCATATTTGACTTATTTTCAAGGCTTGATTTTCTGTTAGATTTAAGCTTCCCTAGTAGGATTTGTCTTGTTCAGTAGTATTGATCATTTTTTAGTTATTTAGAGGGCCTTTAAGCTCAAAAGAAAAAAAGACCACAAAAAGCTTTTGTGCTTTTTAACTTTACTGTCACATAACAAAAAAACAAAAAAAACCTTAGTTTTTTGGTTATTTAGTGATTATTATTCATAAGTCCCTTCATTAATGTTGTTCCCCATAAGCTTTTCTATAAGTTTGCTTTTTGGAGTTTAGTCCAATAAGCACTTTTAGCTGATTTAGGACTTAGGTTGTAAGTCGGGGTCCACTTCAGGGACCATTTGTGTAATTTTTTCTTTTACAGTTATAATTGTTAGTCCCTGTGGTTAACTACCCTGTTACTTCGTTAGTCCTTGTGTCTTTACTCAGTTAGTCCCCAAAGTTAACAACAGTTTAGTTTATTTAATTTAATTAATATAATTTAGGTTAAAATCTAATTAGTTTAATTACTTTTAATTTAATCAGTAAATAAAAATTTGCGGCATTTTTTTATCTTTTGATATTGTTTAACTTTTTTTTTTTTTTATTTTATTTTTTTCAGAATTTTTATAACTTTTATTTTTTGTCTTTTTCTATTTTCTTAGTTTTAATTTGTTATTTATCAGTTTATAAAATTCATAAAAAAAAACAATCAATTACATAAAAAAAATACTTTTTTTTCTTTTTTATTAAAAATTTTCTTTTGTCTTTTAGTGTCTAGGAAAATAATATAACATTAGTGTAGGCTTAATTTTTTCTTAAATTTCAGTCTTAGGACCCGTTTTTTTTTATGGGTTGCTGTATTTACCGTTTCTTTTTGTTTTACATTACAAACGAACCTCGGTTTTTTATTTCTAGTTTTTTTTATTTTCAAATTAAGTTAATTAGAAATTTAATTTTGATTTATTAATTTAAATTTTTGCATTTATTTGTTCTTAATTTTTAGTCTTTAGGTTTCTCCGATACATGATTCTGTTCCCCGTATTTTAGTTAGATTAATTTTAGGATTTTCCCAGATAACTAATCTTTGTTTCCCGTTAGTTTTTAGATACCCCATTTCCTATATCTATTTCCCAGTTAGATTAAATAGGTTTCTATTTAATTAATGTTAGTTGTAATTATTATCAGTGTCTTCCCTTAAATATATTCTCCATCATTCTTTTTCTCAATCAAACCAGGATTACTTTCATATTGCCGCCTCGTTGGGGTCATACGGATCCCCGGGAATTCTCTTACGGAATCTTTTTTATTATGATTATATCTTGTGTATTTTAATCCTTTTGTGGGAATTTGACCTTTTGCCTTGGTAAAGGGCCATCCTCAGGTTAGAACTCTTATTAGGGTTTGCTTTACTAAGTGTTTACTTATCAGACGAAATCACACCATAGTTTGTACATAATTGTATATTGACATTTAACAATTATCATGGAAATAATCTAATACAAGTAATCATAGGTGGTAATAATTACAACACATACAATTATCATAGAAAACACTATTATTGCCCTAAGCTCATGACATCAATAGGTTAACATGAAAATCACCGTAGTGACATTGGTTGAGGAACAAATGTCCTCGTGGAAATGTAACTTTCCAAGGTTACCCATTAAGTCAAATATAGTGCTATTGGTAACCCAAAATTATAGGCAGCTCCAATCGAGAGTCGTCACACCCACGCTAGATCTATACACATATTCGCGTTCACTAGCATTGATTAATGGTTCTTGATTATTAATTATGGCCAGCTGAAGGGTACTTAGGCAATAATATATCTCGGATAGAATTAAGTTGGGGAAACGAAAAAACCACTTGCATTCATGGTTTTAGCTGTATCCCCCTTGCGGGTTTATAAAGTATGCAAAAGATTTAAAATGCGAGGCTATGAACTCACCTTAACAGAGAAATCTGATTGATGGCAAAAGTATATGAAATGAAAGTAATGGCCTCGTCACGTAACCTGAGGGTAATATGTCAAGTCCTTAGTTGTGATTGCTTATGTTTTCACAAATCTTTTAAAGTTTAACATACATCGTCTTTGATTTTTTAATTCATGGAAATATTTGTATTCACGTTCAGGCTATTCATAATTAGAGGTCATGCAGTAAAGTTTGAGGAGCCAGGACACATTTAATTCGTTAAATCACAGCAAAACTGTCAAAACGTCATACCCAAATGAAAACCGCTCCTCTTACATGAAATTCCAATAATGTAACGTCGAGACGATAAGATTTTAAGTTTCTTCAAAAGCTAGCCGATGATAAATTACGTTAAATATATAACGTAATTGTTTTATAATGTGTCGATCGATGATTAATAATGATAAATGTGTCGGGTTTTAATAAAATTAAGTCTTATAATATTAATATATATTTTTTATAACTAATTTAAAAAATTTCATTTTATACCTTTAAGAAGGCAAAAATGGCAATATATACCCTTGGTTTATAAACTTTTACAGTTTAGGTCCACTGTATATAATATATTATATATATCATTTATATATATATATATATATATATATATATATATATATATATATATATATATATATATATATATCAAACCTTTAACTTTGAAACTTGGCAAGACAGGTCCTTATAGTTATAACTTTAGGAATATGATATTTTCAGCCCCTCTAGTTATAATTTCCAAAATATTTACAACATATACCCGTTGCATGGGATTTATTTGCAAAACAAGTCCGAAAACCATAATAATGATATTTTTGAAATCCAAGAGAGTTTTTCAGCTTATGGCTTATTAGAATAAGCTAAAATGTGTAAAGTTTACGAGCTTACATCTTATGAAAAGGGCTTTGTACGTGGGCACGTCGGTGTGCGCGTTTTGTGGGTGGAGGAGAGGGGGGGGGACGTGAGAGGCTGTGCTGCCCCGGGAATCAGGGTGGGGGAGGGGGGGTGAGGAGGGGAATGGGGGGAGCAGGGGAGGGCGGATGTGGGTGAGCCCCGGGCGGGTGGCTGGGTTCCCCCTGTTTTGTTGCTGGGAGTGCCTGCTGGCCGAGTCCGTGGAAGGAGGATGGCTCTCCTTAGTTCGAGTGGGTGGGGGAGGAGAGGAGAAAAGGGGTAGGGGGGGGATATAGTGGGAGCAGGTGGTATGTTTCCACGATGTGTTGCGCGTGGGATTGGTTGATTGCTGCTTGCGCCGGTGGGGGGGGGGGGAGAGGGTCCGGCGTGGGGGAGTGGGAGGGGAGGTGGGGAGGTGGGACTTTCTCACCTGTGGTGGGGAGGAGAAACGGAAGGGAGGGGTAAGGGGTTTCTGGTCCGTGGATCCCACCGGAAGTGGGGGACGATCCTCGCGCCTGTCGGTTTGGTGGGAGGGGTGGGGAGGGGGGGTGGGGAGGAGGAGGGGGGGGGGCTCGTGGAAGGCTCCGGGTGGATTCATGGGGGGGGGGGGGGAGGCGGGCGGGGGGGGGGGGAAGGGTGGAAGGGGGGGAAGGGGAGGGGGGGGGGGGGAAAAAAAAAAATAGGAGGGGGGGGGGGCGGGGGGGGCGGGGGGGGGGGGGCGAGGTGGGAGGGGGCGGGGGGGGGGAGAGGGGTGGGGCGGAAAAGTGGGGGGGGAGAGGAGGGTTTTGGGGTGGCGTCATGGGGTGCGAGTAGGGGTGAGGGGCTGATGGTGGGGGGGGTAGGTTTGGGTGGGGTCCGGTGTTTTGGTCTCGTCACCGGCGGGTCCTGATGTGTTGTGGAAGGGGATGGGGGGGGGGCGATTGGAGGGTGGGGGGAGGGGGGAGGGGAGATAAGGGGGGGGGGGGAGAAGGACAAGGGGGGTCGAGGGGAAATGCGGGAAAGGGGAAGAAGGGGGGGGGGGAAGAGAAAGGAAGGCGGAAAAAAATTCAAAACATGTACGGTTTTAGAGGTTTAATAACAATCGAATGGGTTTGAGTTTAAGGCTATTAACAAAGTAGGTTCCTTCATGATCTAATAGAGTTTATGAACAACCTAAAATAGTTGCAAAGCTTATAGGACGAGTAGAAAAAGCTTACAACTTAAAATGGGTCGAAATGGAGGTTTTTGGTTCGTGTAGCATGGAGACGAGTTCTATGGCTTCTTCCTTGGAATCTTTGGTTTATAAACACACCTTGGGACTTTTATACTTCTGCTAGTGTAAGGCTAGAGCAAAGTTTTGAGATGGAGAAGTGTTTTTGGAATGAATGAAAAGCTCGTGTGTTTTGGTTTGGACTATTTATAGGCAAGAAGAAACAACTATACGGTTCCCAAGTCTAGCTTGATGTGGTGGCTTAGTTATAGATTAGTGATTCATGGCAGCTACTAGGGTGACTTAAAAGGAGAGGTAGGGAGTGAGATTGTGAGCTAGAGTGATTGCTTGCAATAGGAGGAAGGTGATGGAAGAAGTTAGGGTGGTGGTAGAATAGGGGTTTAGGAGAATTGGTGGCCAAGTTTAGGTGACCAAGGTGTGGTTGATGGAGGTGCTTGTAAGGTTGATGGAGATAGTGTTGGTGATGTGATGGTGAGGTCTGGTTGATGAAGGTGGTGTGGTGAGTCATGGAAGGAGCTTGACGGTGTCTTATTTAGTTTATACATGGTTGTTTTTGGACAGCCAACATCAGTCCCGGTAATTTGATTGCCATTTACATATCGTAATTCTGATCAACCTCAAACTTGTGAGCATGGTTAGATATTTAACTCCTTTACAACTTTTAGTTTTACATATTTAGGGGTTACTATACAAAAATCTAGAGATAACAGCCATTTACTACAGGTGTGCAGAATTTGCGCACCTTTGCCATTTCGGCTATAACTAATTCATCCGACCTTCATAATCGGGTAGTGATTCCTTTCGAAAAAAATGATCACATGGAAAATAGGGAGGATACACATAGTGTTTTTACTTAAATTAACCAGAAACCTATGTTTTTGACGGTTTTAGGTTTTATTAACGGATCAAGATTCCTGATAACCTATGAACTAGTTTAACGTTTAATGGGTTTGCTATGGTTTTATGATTTTGGCTTTAGGGTTTAGATGTAATTTAGGGTTTTAGGTTTAGGGTTTGGATAATTGATTTTGGGATTAGGTTTGGGGTTTAGAAGTTGTGCATTGGGTGTTTGTAACCCTTGTGGTTAAAGTGGTGGTAAGATATAAACATGATTTTGGTGGTAAAATGGATAGTTTTTGTTTTTTCACGCCATAATGGACTTGTTACATTTGAGCTTTAGAAGGTATGTATAGGGTTTAGGATGAAAAAGATATTCAAAAGTTTTGACATTGTAACTTGTACACATGCTTTGAACATTTGTACACTTGTTTTGACATGTAATTAGGGTTTTTGGAATAAACGTTAACGTATAATGCTTGTTTTGGAATAACGTTGTAAATGGTACGTTAAATGGATAACGTACATGGTAAAAATGATATTTAAACATAGGCTTGACATATTAGGATGTTTACATATTGTAAACATAGTTGTAGTTGGCATTGGTTGTTGCGTGAGCTCGTTTAGTTTGCTATGTAAGTTACGTTATATTAATGGAATGGACTCTAAAGCAAACAAACAATTCAATGAGAAAATGGTTGCTTCTAATTTAATAGATGAATAATTGCATAGAGGAAAATTATGGGTTGTTATAGTCTCCCTCCCTTAAAAGAAATCTCATCTTAAGATTTAGTTGGATGCCAGAGTGATGTTTGAAAACTTACGTGGATACTTGGCAAGAATTTCATCTTCGTGTTCCTACGTAAATTCTGGTCCTCTTTTAGAGTTCCATCTTACTTTGACTATAGGGATACGACTTTGCTTCAGTTGTTTGACTTCTTGGTCAGTGATTTCTATTGGTTCTTTCACAAAATTGAGTTTCTCATCGAGCTGAAGTTCTTTCATTGGAATAACAAGGGATTCGTCAGATAGGCATTTCTTTAAATTAGAAACGTGAAAGGTATTGTGGACATTACCGAGTTCTTCAGAAAGCTCAAGTTTGTATGCCACTCGGGCTAATCCTATCAAGGATTTTAAATGGTCTAATGTACCGAGGGTTAAGCTTTCCTCGCTTTCCAAATTGGATGGCACTTTTTCGAGGTGGCACTTTTAACATAACGCGATCTCCAACTTGAAATTCTAAATGCTTTTGCCTTATACTGGTGTAATTTCTTTGTCGGTCTTTTGCAGCTTGCAAGCGTTGTCGGATTTGTACTATCTTTTTGATGGTTTCATGGATTATTTCTGGTCTGGTTAGTTGGACATCTCCAACTTTGGCCCAGTAAACAGGATCCCTCGGGCGGCCCCCCGTGTGAGATAGTGGGGGAATGCGCGAGGGAGCGATCGGCACTTTTTTTTGACATAAAGTGCCTGATTGGTGCTTGCTGCCTTATTACTGGCATAGGTAATGTCTAATGCAGGAAGATTCTACCAGTGGGTAAGTGGTCTCCTCCATCTTTTCTAAAATTATCGCAGTAATGTACGTTGCATTTCCTCTGAGAGTTTGATAGTCCTCTTGCTTGTCTGTCAGCCTCGGTGGTAATGAATGTGAATCACTTTGGTATGGGTCTCATTCATCGATGACGGCTTAAAATTGCCGGGGGATTGTCCTAGAGATGTCTTAACGATTGTGTCTTCGTTTTTTGCGGCTTATATTTTAGATTTAGGATTGATGTTGGGACTTTGTCATAGTAAGATGGCGTAAGGGTTTACTTGGTTATTATGATTATTAGTTTGGTTCCTCATGATAAATATGCACACAAAACTTGATAAAATTTATAGAATTGTTTCTTGACAATAAGTTTTTAGGGTGACTATTCTCAGCATGGCATGGTCCTTCCTGAATTATACATAGGTGATCAGGCCATGTATAATTGAGGATTAACGATGCGGTGCTTATTTTCATCAAAATAGTGTTATAATTTCATAATATTTATGGGAGTGCCTTATATGAATAAGTATAGAATTTAAGTAAATTTGACAAAAAAAATTCACAACACATTGATTTGATAGATAAC
Organism: Tanacetum coccineum; assembly: GCA_026074375.1. Classification (NCBI taxonomy): domain Eukaryota; kingdom Viridiplantae; phylum Streptophyta; class Magnoliopsida; order Asterales; family Asteraceae; genus Tanacetum; species Tanacetum coccineum. The sequence goes on along the minus strand of BQNB010069170.1, from coordinate 3,081 downwards.
TTGAAATTTATTCGCACAGTACAACGAGAATTCCTAAAGAAAATAGATCCTAAGATAGTTCCAACTTGAAGTTCACTAGGCAAGGCGAGAAGATTTTGTCTTTACGCATTGATATCGACTTCCATGTTGTTGGGGTCTTGATCGATTTCTCCTCCTCCTAAAGCATACATCAATCCACGTGCTTCAGTATCTCCAGCTTGGTTTCCATGGTTTCGATTCTTTAACTCTGGACAATCCCTCCTGTAGTGCCCTTGATTTCCACATTTATAGCAAGTAATGATCCTTTGATTGTTAGTAGTAGCAGGACTCCTACAGTCTCGGGTCAAGTGGCCAACTCTCTTGCAGTTTGCGCTTTTTACTGTACACTGGCCATTGTGATGAAATTTGCATTTATTGCATAATGGAAGAGTCCCAGCATAGACTTTCTTGTTGCTTGGCTTTTTGTCAAGGGATGTGACCTAAGCACCTGTAAATTTAGTTCCTCTTTTCTGATATCTTATTTTATTCATAGGGTTTGAATTTAATTATATTACACATAATTTCATCAAACCCGTACTTAAAAACAGAGTCAATGGGGCTCATGTTTTTTGTTTTGTTGACTCGAGCCTCCATTATGGTTACCTTCCCGTTTCCTCTTGTTGCTAGCATTCCCTGCTAGCTTCTTTTCCTGTTGTTTAGTCTGGCTTATTGATTCTTGAGCCATACGGGTCTTAGTCTCATAGATGGCAATAGTCTCAATAACATTAGCCACTCGCTGGGCTATAATCTGCTCAATTTCCTCAACGCTCATTCCTTGATTCGCGGTTGTCATTGTTCTTCAAAATTAGAGGAGTGATACAATTAGTTTAGTTATCTAAGTCGTGTTACGAAGATGAAATGTTGTGAGATGATGTATGGTATAGGTGATCTAACAGGAGTCTTAGTGTCTCTAGGTGGTGAAATCTTTTCGGGAGGGAAGAAATGTTAGAAATCAAACATTGGTGATAGTGATAACACTGGAGATGAAGGCAAAATAGTCGGTGGAGCAATAGGAGCTTGTGGTGGAATAGGTAATTCATTATCAGTAGCATCATGTGCTTGCATAACCTTCATATATGTGTCATCATAAAAAAGTGAGAGGGCTAGTGAGGCTTTAAAAGGATCCTTATGTTAAATCTTCGGAAAAGTTAGCGTGAGTGTTTCACGGTGAGGGTGAGAAATAGTCAAGGGATGCCGGGCTGGGGATATAGTCAGGTTAGGTGGTAGGGAAAAAGTATCTCAACAGCGGAATAGATAGGATAATATTAGGATGGGGGAGAAAGACTTGACTGTTATACATACCAAATGGAACATAAACTTAAGTTATTATTTTATATAACTATAATAGTTGTGTATTATCTGCCATGGAAGACAGTAGAATTTCTTACCCCATACCTATTCTGGAAAACCCAAATGGCACAGAGGACTTTCTTGGATGGGTAAAAAGTGTTTAGATTAGTTTTCTTAATTTTTAGTATTTAGGTTTCCCGATACCTGATTCTGTTCCCCGTATTTTAGTATAGATTTAATTTTAGGATTTCCCTATAACTAATTTTGTTTCCCGTAGTTTTTAAGATCCCCATTTCCTATATCTGTTTCCCGTAGATTAAATTAGGTTTTATTTAATTAATTTTAGTTGTAATTATATCAGTGTTTCCATCATATATTCTCCATCATTCAATTTCTCATCAAACCAGGATTACTTTCAATTGCAGCCTCGTTGGGACATACGACCCGGGAATATCTCTTCCGGAATCTTTTTTATTATTGATTCTATCTTGTGTATTTTATCCTTTTGTGGAATTTGACCTTTTGCCTTGGTCAAGGGCATTCGGTTAGAATCTGTATTAGGGTTGCTATATAAGTGTATACTATCAGACGAATCACACCCATAGTTTGTAATAATTGTAATTGCATTTACAATTATCATGGAAATAATCTAATACAAGTAATCATAGGTGGTAATAATTACAACACATACAATTATCATAGAAAACACTATTATTGCCCTAAGCTCATGACATCAATAGGTTAACATGAAAATCACCGTAGTGACATTGGTTGAGGAACAAATGTCCTCGTGGAAATGTAACTTTCCAAGGTTACCCATTAAGTCAAATATAGTGCTATTGGTACCAAAATTATAGGCACACCAACGAGAGTCGTCACACCCCGATAGATCTATCCACAATATTCGCGTTCACTCGCAAGTGATTAATGGTTCATGATTAATAAATATTGGCAGTGGAAGGTACTTAGGCAATAATATATCTGGATAGCATAAAGTTGGAAAAACACTTGCATTCATGGTTTAAGCATGTATCCCCCTTGCGGGTTTATAAAGTATGCAAAAGATTTAAAATGCGAGGCTATGAACTCACCTTAACAGAGAAATCTGATTGATGGCAAAAGTATATGAAATGAAAGTAATGGCCTCGTCACGTAACCTGAGGGTAATATGTCAAGTCTTAGTGTGATTGCTTATGTTTTCAAAACTTTATAAAGTTTAACATACATCGTACTTTGATTTATTAATTCATGGAAATATTGTATCACTGTTCTGGCTATCATAATTCAGAGGTCATGCAGTAAACGTTTGAGGAGCCAGGACACATTAAATCGTAAATCCAGCAAACTCGTCAAAACGTATACCCAAATGAAACCGCTTACATGAAATTCCCTAGTAACGTGATACGATAAGATTTTAAGTTTCTTCAAAAGCTAGTCGATGATAAGTTAAATTAAATATATAACGTAATTGTTTTATAATGCGTCGATCGATGATTAATAATGATAAATGTGTCGGGTTTTAACAAAATCAAATCTTATAATATTAATATATATTTTTATAACTAATATAAAAAATTTCATTTTATACCTTTAAGAATGCAAAAATGGCAATATATACCCTTGGTTTATAAACTTTTACAAGTTTAGTCCTTTAAGTATATATATATTAAACCTTTAACTTTAGAATTTGACAAAACTAGGGGTGAGCATGGTGCGGATCGGTGCGGTTTTTGGCAAAAACCACACCGCATCCGCAATTGCGGTTTTTAAAAA
>BQNB010069169.1:0-33591 GCA_026074375.1 Tanacetum coccineum | reverse complement strand
TTTTTTATAATTTTGAGTGAAATAAGAACTTAAAGCAACACAAAGCTAATGAGCTTTCATCACTTAAGTTTAAACAGCTTATAAGAGATTTCCAAAGTCTTTTTAGAGCTTTTTGAACCTTTTCAATACGAGTAAGTAAATATTAAAAACAGGGCAGAATTACTTAAATTTCTTCAAACTTTCATTAAACTGAAAACAGGTTACAACACTTGGGAAATTAAGCTAAGAATTACTTAAAAATAAGCTGAAAAGAAAGATAAAAGATTGCAAGAAAAAAAAAGATGATGCCCTTAGGCTTACAAAGGGGGTCTATTTATACTAAAAAAAACTAGGTCTTCTTGTGTTTCTTCTGTGAGAGAGATCCAGCAACTTGTGCTTTTCCTGTGAGTGTCTTCAAAAGCTAAATCCCAGCCCTTCATTTCCATTTGTGTTTCTTTTGTATGATCACAGCCATCGAATTTGACTTTTTCTTGAAAAATGGTGAAGATTTCCAGCGTGTCAATGGTATCATGTGACCATGGTTGGTAGTGGAGGAGGGGGGGGGGGGGTTGTTACCCAGGGGGTTTTTGGTGTTGCAGGTTAAAAAGGGTGAGGATTTGGGGAAGAGAAACAGGGCGCGGGAAAAAGTGTTATAAGGGTGACAGGGATGAAAGTTTGGGGAAATGGCAAGGTTAGTCCCTCATGGTATATTTGGTTATTGCATCAAACGTCCTTGTGGTTAAATGAGTTTGAGGGTTTGGCAAGAAAGCCCCCTCAACTCATATATGTCTTTTGCAAACATAGTCCTTGTGTGGTGTACAAGGATGAGGGTTTGGCAGAAATGCCCCCTCAACCTTATAACTTCTATTTCAAAACTAGTCCCCTTGTAATACCACTTTAGGGGTTTGGCAGAAATGCCCCCTAAAGTTGTATTTCCAATAAATAGCAATTTCAGCCCCTATCTCTTATCTTCTTGTAATATAACTTTGGGAATTGGCAAATTTAGTCCCTCAAGTTATATTTTCTGCTTCAGCTTCTCGGAGTTGACTCTGATTTTGTCGGGGTTGACTTTGACTGTTTGACTTTTCTGATGACTTTTTGACATGATTGACTTTTGGCTTCGATTTGGCACACTTTTCCATTCCGTGGTCAGTTTTGTTGTTTTGGCTTTGTTTTTCGTCCTTTTGTGTGATATCCGTTTCCTGCACAACACAAATGCAAAACAAACATATCTTTGGCAGTTTTTGTTTGTTTTTGGTCATTTAAGTCTGTTTTTAATGGAAAAAGGTATGTGTAATTAAGCACATACCAATGGTTAACACGAGTTTGAAGAAACTTAAACACCATCTTGCTAACTTTGATGTGGTAGTCAAAGAAAGGACCATACCCACAGCTATCACTGAGGGTTCGTGGGGTTTCGAACATATAAAAGCTTGTTTTAGGGATGAAATAATTCCATTTGTACAAGCTCTGAAGGACTTATTTAGCACATTCAACCAACATTTGGTTGATGAACTTTCTGAAGTCCAAAATGTCTTCTATCAAATGGAACAGGCTATGGAACAACATCGTATTGAGTCAAAAACATTTGAAGTTAAGATGAATCAAGTTTTGAACGAAAATGAACGACTCTTGGAACAAGTGATGAGCAAAGATATTGTGAACTTACTTGTTAATCCTTCCATGGAGAATGATTCTGTGAATGTGCATGAATGTCAAAAGTGTCTCAAACTTGAGACTGAGCTTCAAACGGATTTTGTTAAAAGGGAAACTTACGATAAACTGTTCAAAAGTTTTACCATTCTTGAAAAACATTGCATCTCTTTAGAAGTTGACACTCAACTTAAACAGGAAATTTTTCAAAGGGAAAATTCTGTTTCAAATCAAAGTGTTCCAAGTTTTGATCAATTGTTTGAATTAAATGAATTGAAAGCTCAGTCCCAAGAGAAAGACACGGTAATTAAGAAGTTGAAAGAGAGAATTAAATCTCTAAGTGGAAAAATGGATAAGGATAAGATCAAACAGGACTTCGAAGAGATTGAAACCATTAATATTGAATTGGATCATAGGGTGACAAAGCTTATTGCTGAGAACGAGCATTTGAAACAGACCTATAAGCAACTTTATGACTCGATTAAACCAGCACGTATTCTCGAGTCTAAGAACAATGGATGAAATAATTAATCAAGTCAATATAAAGTCCTGCGGAAATTTTCTGATTTAAATGCTATCTTCCCAGGAAAAGGCTTGGTACTAAACATAACTTAAGGATGAATTAAGGATACTTAAAGGAAAAGCCCTTAGTTGACAATAATGTTTCAAACCACCATAGGTGATCCAGAGTTGCATCAAGTTTAATGGGAACCATATAACCCTAAATTATTGAATAAAAGGACAGCTCACATGCCTATAGTAAGCATTCTCAGAAGAAGCCGCAGTCTTAGCGGAGCTAGTCGATCATATTAAATCTAATTATCCTTAGATCCACTCTTAGAATCTGCCTGTAAGTATACTAAACTAATTCAGGAGATCTTTCTAAAAGTCAGTAAAAACTTGTCCAAAGTTTCACAGTTTTTCTGGAGAATAATAGTGGTTGTGACCCTATGAACAAAGTCAAAAGAGTTAGATTCACTAAGTCCGTCACATCCTCAAGAAACACGAAAACAATCCCTACCTCAACTAGGCATCTAACAAATCTATGTAGTCTTCTACAGGAGTTAAATAGTCTACAGAGTGCTACGGATCACAACCTCAGGCAATACAATAGAAAGATAAGATTCAGCAACACATAATTAACTCTGAAGATAAAGTAAAAAGCCCACCCTATGAAAGTTCATCTAGTTTAAAAAAAAGAGACTGTGTTGAATGCACCTAAAATGAACTGCTTCATGAGCAGCATTCCAAGCTTAATGTGAATAATAACTTAAATGTGTTATGGAGTATAATGGTTAGCCATGCATTTTTGATGAATCATGATTTGTGTGTTCTTGAATTTATCAACGATGTGAATGCTCGTGCTAAATCTAGATCTGTTAAGAAAAATTCAAAGAGAAAAGTTTGAAAACCAACAGGAAAGGTGTTTACCAATATTGGATATATCTGGAGACCTACTGGTCGGACCTTCACTATAGTAGGAAATGGTGCCCTTTAACTAGGATTACCACAACTACTGAAGTGCCCCTTAGGAAATCATCTGCTCTAGATAATAAAACACTAAACCCTGACATCACATTATTTACCAAGGAAACCAGGAAGCCATACAACTATTTGTTTCGAATTAACAATTATAAGGTTATTAAATCTGTAAATGCTAACAATTCAGAACCCAGTCAATCCCGAGGATCCATAGTTTCTAATGTTCCATCTTCCTCTCTTGATGAATGCAGGTCGTCCAAATTGTCCTCTGTAAATTGTGCTCCGTCAGCTCCAGCATATGATCGAGATCGTGCTCTCACTCACCAACTCGTCAAGCAAATATTGTGGTACAGTCAAATTCGTAATGATCAAGTGCAAAGATATGTTATGAATACAATCAGATCGGGGAATGTTACAATTTTCAAGGAATAATAACATTAAGGACTTGGGCATAATCTATTCTCGGTGGGACAATTTTGTGATTCAAACTAGGAAGTTACGTATCCGTCTACACACCAGCTACTTCGCAATATTAAAAGTGTTGATTTTAATACTGTATCTTGAGGGTACAATCGATAAACACTCTCTCTTGGGATATGAGGCAACCTCTCCTACCTGTCCAAGCAAAAGGCCTCTAAAAACCAAGTCCTTGGGTTAAGCAGCGTCGTCTCTCTCATTTGAACTTCAGAGCTATTAATCATCTTGCGAACATGGTCTTGTTTTGGAGGTCCTCCCTATGCTCGAAGTTTGAAGGACCATTTTGTTTGTTCTGCATGTGCATTAGGCAAGAGCATGAAGAAACCCTACAAACCCAAATCTGAGGACACCAATCAAGAAAAACTCTATCTGTTGCACATGGATCTGTGTGGACCAATGCATGTCTTGAGTGTTAAGGGAAATAAGTACATCCTTATTATTGTTGACGATTACTCTCGGATTACAAGGGTAAAACTGCATGCGATCAAAAGATGAAAGCTCCCCAGCTTTATTACAATTTTTTGAAGATGAACCAAGAACGACTTCTGGAAACCGTCTAACACATCAGAACAATAATGGAACGAGTTTGTTAATCAGAATACATTGCAAGAATATTAAAGAAGGTTGCACCTCTCATGAAACATCTATTGCCCCTCTCCACACAAAAACCGGAGTTGTTGAAAGACAAATCAACGCTAATTGAAGCAGCCCGCACTATGTTAATTTATGCAAAAGCTCTTTTATCTCTATGGGCCGAAGCGGTTGCTACAGCCTGTTATACCCAAAATCATTCCATGATATGTTGTTGACATGGTAAAACACCATACGATCTTCTGCATAACAAACCTCCCGACCTATCGTATCTTTATGTGTTTGGTGCACTCTGCTACCCAATGAATGATAGCGAGAAACTTGGGCAAAGTTACTACCGAAGGCCGATATGAGGCGATTTTTCATTGGCATGCACCCACGAAGAAAGCATATCGGATTTACAACAGTACTAACCAGACGGAATTAGTTGAAACCAAACACGTTGACTTTGATGAGCGCTGACTGCAATGCATCTGAAAACAGCAGTTCAACACCGCACTTCATTGAAATGACTCCTGCAACAATCATTCAGGACTCGTACCAAACCTCATCCTTCAATACCGTATATACCACCTTCGCGAACTGAACAATGATATATTTTATCAACACGTTGTCGATAAGTTTTCTCATCCTTTACTAGTGTTTGATCATCCAGCTCCTGAAAGTTGTTACTCTAATAAATGAAGTAATTGCTCCAGTTCTAGCTAACTCAACCGGTTCACCTTCATCAACTACAGTTGACCAAGATGCACCATCCCTAAGTAATTCTTAAACAACACCCGAAACCGAACCTCCCGTCATTCCGAACGATGCTGAAGAAGATAATCTAAATATTGAAGTTGCACATATAGGTAATGATTCGTACTTTGGTGTTTCAATTCTAGAAATCCCCCTCTGATCAATCTTCATCATCGGATTCTATTCATACAATTATGCACCTGATTCACCAAATTTCTGAACAATAGCAAATGAACTAAGATCAACCACTTGAAAACATAATCGGTAAAACTCGCTAGACCAATTTCCCTCGAACAGCAATGTACAAGAGCAAGCTCTTTTCAGTTACTATATCTTTCCTCATGCGGTTGAACCAAGACGAATATATATTGCTTTGACACAAGCCTGTTTAGATTAAAGCAATGCAAGATGAACTTAATAAGTTTGAACGACTAAAGTATGGGAGCTCAGTACCTCGACCAGACAAAGATATGGTGATTACGTTGAAGTGGATCTACAAAGTGAAACTAGACGAACTAGGAGGAATTTTGAAAAACAAAGCTCGATTAGTAGCCCATGGTTACCGTCAAGAGGAGGGAATCGATTTTGAAGAGTCCTTTGCTTCGGTTGCAAGATTAGAGGTTATAAGGATTTTTCTCGCGTTTGCTGCTTATATGAACATAGTCGTATACCAAATGGATGTGAAGACTGCGTTTCTAAATGGGTAATCCTACTGGAAAGTTTATTTTAACAGCCGATGGTTTCGTTGGGATAAAGATAACCCCAATCACGTGTATAAGCTAAAGAAAGCTCTTTATGGGTTGAAACAAGCTCCACGCGCGTGGTATGATATGTTGTCTTCGTTTTTGATATCTCAAGACTTCTCCAAAGGCCTAGTGGATCCTACATTGTTCATCCGCAAAGACAGAAAGGAATTACTTCTGATACAAATTTATGCCGATGATATTATCTTTGCTGCATCTACACCTGAACTTTGTGTACGTCCTTTTCTAAAACATGTGTTCAAAATTTAAGAGATGTTAATGATGGTAAAATTCTCATTTTCTTATAATTACAGATTTCTCAAAAGTCCCAAAGGCATCTTTATTAACCAGTCAAAATATGCCCTTGAATCTTTAAAGAAATATGGTTTTGACTCGTTTTTTTTTTTTTTTTTTTTGTTATTTATTTTTTGTGTGTGGGGTTTTGTTTTTTTTTTTTTTTTTTTTTTTTTTTTTTTTTTTTTTTTTTTTATTTTTTTTTTTTTTTTTTTTTTTTTTTTTATTTTTTTTTTTTGTTTTTTTTTTTTTTTTTTTTTTTGTTTTTTTGTTTTTTTTTTGTTTGTGACCCAGTAGATACTCCAATGGTGGAGAAATCCAAACTGGATGAGGATAAAGAAGGGAAAGCCGTAGATCCGTCACACTATCGTGGTATGATTGGCACCCTCCTTTATCTTACAGCCAGTAGACCTGACCTAAAATTTACTATATGCATGTGTGCCCGGTATTAGGCTCGGCCTACCGAAAATTACTTAAATGCGGTAAAAAGGATCTTTCGGTATCTAAAAGGAACCGTACATCGGGGTCTATGGTATCCAAAGGATTCTTCGATTGCTCTAACAGCATTTGCAGATGCAGATCATGCTGGTTATCAAGATACACGCCGTAGCACTTCTGGTAGTATGCAACTTTTAGGTGATAGACTTGTTAGCTGGTCGTCTAAAAGGCAGAAAAGCGTTGCGATATCCAGTACGGAAGCTGAATATATTGCTTTGTCCGGCTGTTGTGCTCAAATCCTTTGGATGAGATCACAGCTTACCGACTATGGCTTTGGATTCAATAAAATTCCAATGTACTGTGATAACAAAAGCGCTATTGCCTTATGCTGCAACAACGTTCAACATTCCAGATCCAAGCATATAGACATCAGATTTCACTTTATCAAGGAGCATGTTGAGAATGGGGTGATCGAACTTTACTTTGTCAATACGGAGTATCAACTGGCAGACATCTTCACTAAGCTCTTGACGAATTAAGAATTGGAATTCTGATCAACAAGCATGAATGCGAAGTTTTTACGCCGGAGACTCTGAAACATTGGCAGATTTAAGTTGATAATAGTAGTGGGTACCTGTTCAAAAATCCTGTATAATATATATATATTGTTAAAAACCATAAAAACGAAAAAGAATATTTCATTTTACAAAATTTTTTATAAAACAACAAAATACAAATATTATAAAATTTTAAAACCAAAGAAAAAAAATAAAAAATGGAGAAAATCAAAAAAAGATTAATAATGGCAGTTCTTACTAAAATCATACCTTTATGGTCCTTAAAAAATGTCATTCAATAATGATACGAGCCCTTAAATAAGTTACGAGCAGAAATTCAAATGTTTTCAAAACATGCCAATGGCTTGCTATTATTTTAGATACAACACCTGTCATCAGTGTTAAAGGCACGTAATTGTCAAAAAGGAAACTTGACCCAACGGGAATTTATTCGTCGACATGGCTACTTTATGACCATGCAAAGCTGATTACCTTGCATCACAACCCCGTGCTTTTCTATGTTTCCAATAGTGTACGTGTCAGTGCGCTTATGTGAAAAAACAAGAGAAATCTTATTTTGTTGGTGAAAAAGTTGTCTTCATAATGAATCATGGTTTTTCAGTAACACAAAAAGATTTTTAAAAGAACAATTTGACGCACTCAAACAATGAACAACAACTCGTTTAAATAGAAACACGGTCATTATTCGAGGGGATAAATTCGTCATCAAATAACCTTTTAAAACGTCCTTTCAAAACAGTCATGGAATTAACGGATATGTTTTAATAATGACAGATCATAATATAGGGGATATAATGGATATTACTACAATAAGCGTTAGATTCCATGTGTTTAAAACTTTAAGACCTTTATTTGCAATTAAGTCTAGTTGATTCTCATGGAATAGATTTAAGCATATCAATTCTTCAAACACGATCTCGAGTATATGTGCGTACTAGGTTTTGCTGATTCTGAGGTATCGAAACCAGCAGGGGGAAGAAAGAAATACAAGAAAGATAATGAGTACACTGATAAAATCATACCCTTTACTCATTTTAGGTCCTGCCGGTGAAGACAAATGACATAACCGCAGAAAAAATAAGTGTTAACTTGTTTACTTTCGGTGCACTATTTCAACTACATGGGGGTAGAGATATCTTGTGACTTCAAGTATGCATCATTTAAGATACTTGGGGGAATTTTGTAGAGAAGATTTATTTTAAGCGTGAGAAGATTGGTTACTGATTCAATAAAGGTTTCCTTAAACGGTTAATCATTAAGCTTATTCTTAAAATGAGTAGAAATATTTGATAAAAGAGGTACACATAGGTTATGAATAATTTCCTTTAGATAGTCACTATCCTGTAGGAAGAAATGTGCTCATTTGGGACTTAGCTGACTTAAGTGTTATCATTTCGACTACTTAGAGGGATTAATTGTATACATCCAGGACTTTAATTGACTTTGGTGTTACAAGACATATCATCACTATCCTAAAGAGAGAATTGCGGTCATCCGAGACTTAATTGACTTTGGTGTTGTGGTATCAAATTCTTAAAAGGGTTAATTATGTACTCTGGATATCTGGGCTTTATACATTAAGACTGCTTGATGCGCTCCAAGAAAGTTTTGAATCTAGCTCAAGAAAGATTGATGGTTTAGGGGGGAAGCAAGACAACATCAACACCGACATCACCAACCCACACAAGTCATTGTTACATATGTGCTGAATCTTTCTATCCTCAAAGTAATGCAAAGACTTTCAAACTAGGAAAGAAAGTTAAAGCAACGTGAAGAGTGTTTTAAGACATAGAAAGATCATATTGACACCTCTTTGAAAGAATGAAGTTAATGAGGAGCTTTGGGAAAATTCGTTGGATGGAAATTGAACAAAAGAGACCTACGTCAGCGACAAAAGAAACCATATGATTCTATCATAAGATTTTCTCATCAAATCAGGTCAAAATCTGTGCAAAATAATCTTGTGATTGTATGTAGTGTAGACTTTATGGTGATATTAAGGAGTGCTCGAGTATAAAATTTTCAAGAATTTCTTAGTAAATTCAAAAAAATTCAAATTATTGTACTCAGTACTGTCTTAAATACCCTCATAATTTGAGGGGGAGCTTTAAAATGTTCTTGATAGTTTTGTGTAACATTTTGTCCCTGAACGTTTAATCAATTGATATCCAAAATATCAAGGGATTAACATTTTGGATAAGGGGAGAAAATATGATTAAACTGGACTTAAATTGTACAGGATTGTGATCATATAAAATGGACTCAAGGTACTCTACACTTAACATGTACTACGATTACGATGCACATGTTAAGGGGGAGCTTTTAGTGATAATAAAAAACTCTCAAAGTGTAAATCTTTTTGATATTTATATCAAACACTTTGATTGAATAGTCAATGGTTTTGAAGGATTGTATGGAAAACCCAAAAGTCCCCTCCATGTTCTTAAGTTATGGAGATAAACGGTGGTTAGGCATAGGTATAAATCCCATTATCCAGCCAAAGCCGGAGGGATCTACCCAGGAATAATCCCACAAGTTAGTTGTAGAAGTTCTTAGGTATGATACAAAATGAGTAAAATGAGAAAAGGGAATAATGCCGACTGAGACAGAGCTAGCACTGGAATAAACCCAACAAGGTGTTAGTTATAAGTCCTCGGTAAGCATGAAGGGGTTGAAGAATGAAAAAAGAAATGTAAGGATAAATGGTGTAAAGAAAGAAGCCCTTCATACAACTTAGAGCAGATAACCGGGTCAATACCTAAACGTCGGAAACACAAAGGTGTAGTCTGACAGTTTAACGATTGACATGGACCAAGTGTACGCAAGCACAACCCGCCCTAGCCACTCAAGGTCTCTCAAAAACTCTTGTTTCATTCTCACAGTAGATACACGCATTTCTATCGACATTCACACCCGAGTTAGTTGAGATTGAAAAGGTGGCAGTCTTCTCCAGCCTCCGATCACTAAAATCAAAGTGACTATAGAGTCTATAGCCAAAAAGAGATCATCCATAAATTCACATTAGGACACATGTTAAATTCTCATGCTAAGTACACAATGTGAATTACAAGATATAATTAAGAGTCCCTGACGCATTATCCTTGGATTTTTGCAGAAACTCTGAGTGATACATAAGTCTTCCAATGAAGATGGAAATCCTTGCTGACCAGACATCAAACAAGCTCATGGTAGGTGACTTATGCCGAAATCAAACGAATCAAACCTTGAAACAATGGACAAGGAAAGATGTACGATCTATAAGAACAAACTTGTTCCAGATAAGAATTGACGATCGATAGAATATTAGAATATGAAAAACACTCTTGATTGTGGGTCACAAAATCCACTTTAGCAAGTATGACTCGTTCGATTGATTTATCAAATCAATTTTTTTATTTCAATCGGTGAATAGTAACACACTGTTCCTTATATCGAGTAGTCTGCTTTATACGTTCCGATAATGAGAACAAGCTGATTTCCGATTAACTAATGCAAAAGTGTTACAGATTCTAATACTTCACTGGAAATCTGTCAAGGAGATACACTAAAATGAATCTACCTGATACAGGTCGATCACACGAATTCGGAAGGTTACTCCAACCAAACGACGGGCGAATGACCAAAGCCATATTTGTACCCCCTCCTCTAATATTGCTAACTATATTAATGCAGAAAACTTAAAGAGGTGGTGAAGGAACCTATTCCATCTGAGACTCACAAGATTCAAAACCACAATCTCATACCCGATCTGACAAAACATAAAGACATAATGAAAAGCTCAAGTACATGTTTAAGACTTATCGCTACTCTGATACCGTACGTCATTCTTGCAGTGACGAAAGTGATTTTTTATTAAAAGTCAAATAATTTCAAAGAAGTTTTTTGTCACTCTGAAACCGAACGTCTTTCCTCGAAGTGACGAAGCGTTTAAATCTAAAGAATTCAAGAAAGATGCAACATAAAGCTTTCAAGTCAACAAATCAAGGATGGTATGAGCATGTTCAGTTCTAGAAGTCACAAGATCACAAGATGACAAAGTTTTACAAGAATGGCGAAACAAGATTATCTTGGATTGATATCTCACATGCTCAAGATCACATCTCCACTTACAAGTAAAGATAAAGGAACAAGCTCGAGCCTAAAGTCAAAGAAATATTACTACAACATAGTCCACAAAGAAATCAAGTTACGGAGATGAGACAAAAGATATATACAAAGTAAGCTAGGTTAACTTTGGTACAAATGGAGTGATCTCCCTTAGGGATAATTGTTGGAAACAAGAAAATATCGGGTCACTTCCAAGTTGTAATAGTCTTAGCCCGTAGTTTGTTATATGATTAGTCTATTAAGCTAGTCTGGCCTAAGGCCCATGGAAAGCCCGTTAAGGGTCCATGGCCTCCCTTATAGGTAGAATATCTAACCTCGTCCATACCTTGGAGATGGTGTAATGGTTGTTCATTTTCTCATTTCACACACATAATAATATTAGCATCTTTCTCTCTCTAGAAACTTTCCAACCCACTTCTCTCTCTAGTTCTTGCATAATATCAAAGATTACTAGTATTCTTCAATGTATTTATCAAAACTTATACCCGTTATAAATTTAAGTCATGTCGTCCAATTGGTTGAGATCACTTACAATTACCTTTTGCTCTGCGTGAGACGTAGGTGAATTGTAACCCAAGGTGATTATTCTCTATGCGTGAGACCTAGATATATTCTCGCATGTTCTCGCATTGGATGACTTAATCGAGTTAAGTAGGTGAGACCTTGGCTCGAGGCAAGGATGGGACTAAACATGACAGCCTGACATTGTTTCTCTGGTTACAAATGTCATGAGTCCCATATGGTATAAGAATTGCACAGGTTTTGCAATTGGTAAATGTTACCTACCTATTGAATCTATCATTGCTAGCAGATCTACAGATGTGATGGTGGAACCTCATTAAGGATCTTAGCCTTTCGTAAAATTAATTATTTTATATAAACTTGGGTAGTTAATTTTTAAAAGGATTAATTATTGAAAATACTAAAATCTTGAACTTTATTTTATAGATGTCTCAAGCCCTACCCCTTCTCAAACCACAAACAACAACTCAATCAAGTCAATTCTCGAGAAAGAGAAATTGAATGGTAGCAAATTTTTAGACTGGTATCGCAACCTGATGATTGTCCCTAGGAATGAACAAAAGTTGCACCACCTGGAAGAGGCCTTACCTGAAGCGCCTCCTGCTACTGCAACTATGCTGCTGTCGTGAATGCCTACCCTCGTATGGTCGCTGAACAACAATAAGTAGCTTTCTTATGCTAGTAAGCATGACCCTCGAAGATTCCAAAAGATACTTGAGGACTCCCACAGTTTTGAGATGCCTACGGAACTGAAAACTATGTTCCAGCAGCAGGCTGAGCAAGAATTGTTTGAAACTATCAAGGCATTTCATGCTTGCAAGCAGAGAGGGCATCTGTTAGTACACCTATTTGCAAAGATGAACCAACTAGATCAAATGGAGCGTCTTGGCTATCTCCATCCTCTAGTCTTGGGAGAACATGGATTCATACTTCACTCCAAAGTATATGACTATTCGTGCAAATTATAACATACCATGGCATGGGGAAGACTATACCTGAACTGCATGCCATGTTAAAACTTGTAGAAAAAGGTATACCCAAGAAAACTCTTGATGTCCTAGCTATAAGGCAGGTCAAATCCAAAAACCTAAATCGTAAGCACGAGGCAAGGGAAAGCAAAGAGGCAAAGGAAAAAAGCAAGTTGGCTTATGATCCCAAGCACAAAATCCCCCCACCTGCTAAAAAGGAGCATCCTGCTAAGGATACTGAGTGTCACCACTGTCACAAGACCTGGACACTGGAAGAGGAAGCTGTCCACTATATTGGTAGAGTTAATAAGAACAAAGCCATTGCATCGGGCACATCAGGTAATCTTCATGATAGAACTGTATTCTCATTCCTAAAAGTAATGACCTGGATTTATGATCACTGAGTTTGTGGCACACACATTTGTAATAAAATCCAGGGCTTAGAGGATAACGAAATTAAATAACGACTTTGGATCTGTAAGTTGGCAATGGCACACTGCACTGTCGAAGCAATAGAGAGCTTGATCTTATCCACCTAGTGGAATGATTCATGGATTAGATAAATAGTCATTTTTTCCCCTACTATTAAAAGAAGTGGTTATTTTACTTTCAACATTTATGGATAATGTTTTCGTCATAAATTTAAGATAAAGGTGTTATTTCCAGTTGCTAAGGATAATATATTTTGATTTTAATGCTTTTCACGCTAATGTATTTTTGAAATTGATATGCCTAATCTTATGTCCAATTAGCACGTTCTATTTACACAAGTAGCAACAAGAAAACCAAGCAAAACTTGGATCTATCTTATCTATGGCATTGTCCTCTTGGCCACCTAAACAAGAACGCATTGAGAAGTAGCAACACATGCTCACTGAGTCAATTGATGATGAATCTTTTGACGTATGTGTATCCTGTATATCTGGCAAGATGGCCTCATAACCCACTAGTCTCAGGATCGTAACCTGACTCATAATATGCCCACTTGTTTGTATAAATGCTTGATGTTGTGTCATGCACAAGTGGGAGAAATCTTAATTGTGTGCAAGGTACAACACATAACAATATGACTAATGGTTTTTCTTAACCGCATGGTAAGAAATCTATTATTCTACCAGGACTTATACACCTTGATGTATGTCGCCCTACTTAGAACTAGTGTCAAGAAATAATAAATACCTACTTCGTCATATTCACTAAAAGGTTTAACCAATATGATTGTGTCCTCTTGTAAACTATGTAATTAACTTGAAAAGACAGTTGAAGCCAAGAGTCGGCATTCAATAATACTTTATGTAATATGCTTGTGACTTTATGTAAAGACATAAACATAAAGTCCTTGAACTGTTCTAAGACTTATAAAGTAAGCAATTGACCTGTCATGTCTCCTTGTCATGACATGTACATGAAGTCATTGAAATGTTCAAAGACTTATAACGTAATGTTAGCAATTAACGTGTTATGTCTTCTAGTTAAGACATGTACATAAAGTCCTTAAACTTCTCTAAGACTTCTACGTTATAGCATGCAATTGGCTTGAAATTACTGTTAGTGCCATTATGTTTGAACAAATTGGCAAGTATGTGAGCCAAATGGTATTAGGTTATCTAAGAAATTGTGATACTGTCTCATAATCCCATTACTCATAGAATACCACATCGCTATGGTATGTCTGATGTATAAAATCAAACTCTGTTGATATTGTTCGATTTTTGATAACATTAACTATACTACCTCTAATCTTATCAAGGTTAACAAAATTGAGTAGAGCCACGTGTTTACTCAAAATGGTTCCAATCAAGAAGGTAACTAAGAAACCATCAGGTTATAATATAGGAAGACTCCCATTAAGTCTTAACTGAAGTTCTGAATTTGTTGAGATCACGTTAAGCGTGTTATTAGCAAATTAGAGTCAAGAACTGTCAACCTACATTATATATCCCAAACGAGAACAATTTTATTTTTTCTCGATTTGCTGCGTATTTGGAGAAAGTCTCCTCTTACACAAAGCAAGTAAGAGCATCTGTTTTTGGAGAAAGTCTCTTCTTACACAACCTTCTGAATGCACTAGCTAACGACATAATAAATGTTGAGATATAGTCCATGAAAGAAAATCATTTTTGGAATTTGAATTGATCTTTCACCAATCGGTAAGACTGAGAAGTTAAATTGGTTCTTCTAGGAGAAGACTAATATGGACAAAAATGTACACACATTTAAATGCACGCCTTGTGATAAGGGTTTTACTTATACTCAAGCAATTGACTATGATTAAAGCTTCTTTTCCTTGCAAGCGTTAAATGAATAAAGATATTAATTACCATACTTGATTTCATGAATATGAAATATGGCAATTGGATGTCAAAACTCCTTCTTGAATGATTACCTTTGCGAGGACGTTGTGTAATCAAAAGGGTTTATGAATCCAAGTTATCTTTAGAAAATGTGCAAGCTGTAAAATCCAAGTGGATTAGAGCATGCATCTAGGAGCTGGAATCTTAAGTTTAAATCAACAATTTGATTTTGATTGAAACAAATAGATCTCTTGAGTACACATTAAAGTTAGTCAGAGCATTATGTTTTGTCTTTCTTATATCTTATATGTTGTCAACATATTGAAAATAATATTTCACCTAAGCTAGATTTTAATCCTTAGTTTGGAATAATATTTCTATCAATAAATATAAGAAATAAAACATGTAACCTTGAAGCATATGTTTACTAAGATAAACATACGTGATTAATAAGTCTAACACAACATGACACATCATTGAGCGAGACCCAAGTTCTATCTCACCTAATGAGTTAAACATATATTTGAAAACATTTAGTTCAGCTAAAGGTTTCATTATGTATGTCATGATATGTATTAGACTAAATTGTAACACTTGCATGAATGCAAGATGAACCTACAACCATAGTAACTAAGTTAAAGTCATTAGACTACTATTAAAAGAACATTCTAAAAGGCCTTTAAAGGACTAAAGACATGTTCATTGTTTACAGATTTTAATAAGGAGATTAGTGTTGAGCTTATACACTAATGCTTATTTTGATTGAGATATTCTCAATCCTAGTCATAGCAAGATTTTCATCATAAATGATAATACTGTTGACTAGACATGCTTGATTGAAAGCATTGTTGCACTATTCATTAAAGAATAAGAATACTCCATAGTTTGGGAAGCTATTAAGAAGATTGTCTTAAATAGGTTGGTTTTGCTTGCTTCAAAAAACCTATGTAATTTGTTATGGCGATGCTATTATCATTGTATTAGCACTTGAACGCACAGATACAAAATGACAATCATCATATTATTCAAAACCTTTACTGCTTGTGAGTTTTGAAACAAGTATTCTCAAAGGTCACTCAGATGACAACTAAGTTGGTACTTTTTACAAAGTTAATGTCTTGTACCAAAATGTATAACATGCAGGAAGCATTGAACTTGACCGCAGTAGTCTCGTGTATATTTGTTTTTAGTATTTGGATAATGGAACATCAAGCAGTTGTATTAAATAATGAATTGATATACCAGGTATGATCGTCTTCATTTATATAACTATGTTCTATATTAGCATGTTTAATTTCATGAATAATTTATTTATTCTAAATCGTCCATTGTTCATTTAAAGATACGAGAGCATTATTAAATTGAGGCAAATGTGAGTGTTTTGGTCATATTCATATAGTATGAATATTAAAGGATGATACCGCCAAACTCATATGTTGTTCATAGGATGAACATTAGACTGACCCAACCTACGAGTATTTACTATATGGATCGGCATCAATAGTGAATCTCGCAAGTGGTTATATCTCTCATCCTCAGACTTGATATGCAAGTGGGTTTTTTGTGTGTGGAATGTCCATCTTAGATATGGTTCAACGCTGACCTGTTAAAGGCTGCTATAAAGGCTATTTTCAGGAGGGATGTGAAACACATAACGGATACGTGCAGTCAAAATAGGATTTGTTACTCCACATGTTATGGAGAAAGATACTATTGGGCCCCTTGATTATTTTAACAGATGTATGTGTGGCCGTACCCAAATGTAATTAACATAATACTTGATTAATTTGGTAATCTAGTTCAATGTCTAGATTGAGAAACATAATGTTAAACATTAGAATGACTTATGATCCGTGTCTTATGTTTAACAAAGTGTCTATAACAAAAGGATGATTGATATATAAACCATTTAAAATAATATGTTTAAGAAACTATCCTCATATGTTTCTGGGGGCATTGGCGTGTTGCTAGACGTTAACCTTTGCTTGTATTATTACTTGATTATTATGACGTGCGCAAGTGGGAGCTGTTGAAGTATGCTCATGTCATAATAAATAATATACGGCTAGAAACATGTGAGCCTATGGGGTCACACACATATATACTGAGGTGCCACTATATATATCGTGTTTATTGTATTCAAGGTATATAAATAAACTACGTAACTCGGGATCAATATTGGGGTTATAATAACTATGTAATGTACTTAGTTTATTGGACCGAGAAAACAAATGCCAAGCCCATTTGAGCCTACCATATGGCCGGCCTAAGATGTAAAAGAAAAGAGAAGGAAAGCTCAAGGGGTTTAATGGTTAATTGGATCATGATAACTACTAATTGATTTAGTCATTAAGAGTTACAAATCAATTAACCACTTACCAATTTAATTGGATTTATGATAACTACTAATTGATTTAGTCATTATGAGTTACAAATCAATTAAATACTTACCAAGTTTTTCTCCTCTCTCTCTTCCTATAAAAGGGACGGCATAAACATAAACAAAAGTTTGTGTTTTTTTGTTTTCTTGATCTATTACTTTGATTCTTGTTCATTCAAAGTATAATCCAAGGTTACTGGTTTAAGGACTAGCATCCAAGAGGTATACGGTGAAGTGTAGTATGGATATTCATAGAGGTGGTCTACTTTGGTCACTTGGTTTCTTGGATAGATCGTGTACAAGAGAAGGTTGTTCTTTGATTCTACCGATTACGCTGCAAAGGTAATAATTGTTGTTTTTATTTTGATTGATCATACGACTCTATGGATCCGTTGATAGGTGCATGTTCCGCTGCGTTTTATATTTGATTATATGATATTCATTTGATTCAGCACCTAAAACTTTGAGAATTAGGGAAGAGAAAATAATTTTCAAAAGTGTTAAACCTGCTAGTAGTTTAATTAAGAGGGTCTACATGTTAGGATTGAGAGAAAGAATGGAACTTAATTTAGAAGCTAGGCTAATGGGAGAGACTTTGATCATTAGACCCTTCCTTTGGGGATTACATAGAACTAAATGATCTTAATGTACCATTAGAGCTTAGGATAGATCAAGTTGATGATTTAATGTCCACCATTGAGGAAGGTGAGGTAGTTGAGGAGTTTAGAGCTAGGAATGATGTTACAATGGTTAGCAAAGTTTTTGGATATCTTAGTAATTGCGACTACGATAAGAAGATCCATATTGATTGGGCCTACAACTTGAAGTTCACTTGCATGATAGGTTTTGAATTTTTACACGCTAATTGTTTCCCTATCTTGTACGTAAATGTAATGTCCAAAAAGTTTTATAACTCTATAAGGAAGTACAAATTGGAATACAAAGGAAACAATGTTGTTGGAACCATAATGAACATACCTAT
The DNA here is from genome assembly GCA_026074375.1 of Tanacetum coccineum. Taxonomy (NCBI): domain Eukaryota; kingdom Viridiplantae; phylum Streptophyta; class Magnoliopsida; order Asterales; family Asteraceae; genus Tanacetum; species Tanacetum coccineum. The sequence goes on along the minus strand of BQNB010069169.1, from coordinate 15,365 downwards.
CTTTGTTGGAACTTTTTTTATCAAAACAGATTTTACATATTAAATGTAAGCTCATCGAAGACTTGTTAGTGTAACTTTGCTGCGATAACGGCTCTTTATATACTAGTAGTCCACTATCCGAGTCTTTACCAATGGAACCAGAACGCTATTTGTTGAATCCCAGGGTCTCCTGAAATATTGCTAGATCCAACTTGTTTCCTAAGACACAGGAATTTTAGGATCATTGATTTTTTTATTGGCATATTTTAGGTGCTTATGAGGGAAGGCGCTGCACGCTGGCCCTTCGTTTATGTTTGGTCACCTGCTAGTCCAACTTGTTTACTAAACCAATGGCAAAGATAGGTCAATATTTGTGATCCTATGATTGTAGATATATAAATCGAAGATATGGAGAGCTATCTCAGCATCTAGCTAAATCTATTTTTTGTATTCCTAGATCCAATTGAATGATAGGTTGCTTACTTAATCACATAAGCGAGTATAAATTGATAAACATAATCAATACACAACAATTCAGAAGACAATCGATATAAACAAACCAAACATTAAATTATCATAAACATGGCTAATACCCAAAGGTATTAGCCAATAAACATTGTAACAAATACAAACATAATAAATGAACAACCAATGTAACCTAACCGAGTTAAATGAATGATACTAAAAATCGAACGATAATTAGAGTATAGATTATTACAAAGTATTCCCTATGAATTGAGGTGCATTTTTTGACCTTCTTGGCTTATCTTCCCTTCTGAAAATCGACTTTTGTGGTTAAGGATTCGTCACTGCTTTTTTGCTCTCCTAAAACTCGTATTTAAGGTATGTATTTATAGGGTCTGGAATATGGTCGATACGCTGTATTAAATGATCTCAATACGGCGTATTGGGGATTTCTTGAAGTAGGGACCACGTTTGATATCTTCCAGAATCTTTCAATACTTGATCTTTGATACGGCGTAAATAGTCTTCTGGATACGGCGTACTGGTCATCAAATCATCGTGGTTTCTTGTTAAGTGCAGACACAGATACGTCGTATATTCCTTGTTGGATACAACATATTGAGTTCACAAAATAGTAGTCTTAAGATTTCTTTGTTTAAGCTCCAAAATGCGTGCCTTTTAGTTAAACTTCACCAATTGCTCCATAATTACTACAAATAACAAATTTAAGCAATTAAGTACCAATTCGTGCAATAATTATACAAACTGGGAAATTTACATAGGATAAATGATGCTATAAAATAGACATTATTTGATGTCATCAAATATCCCCCCACTTGAATCCTACTCAAGTAGTCTTTAGAAAACTTATGAAAATGTATCCCAACCGTAGTCAAGGTTTTTTACTTTAAGCAATTTTTTGTTCAATTACTATTACACAACCAAACATCTCATGAAATAGGAAAATAAAAACACTCCAATCACTTAACTAATCTATGTGGTAACATTTAAGTAATTCGCTCATTTGCTTGGTCATGATGAGTATTCTATCATAAGCTTGGCAAGGATACACATCTCCACCACTAAAGCTAAGGAGTAACAAGTCTATAAAGATAAATTGGGTTAAGGTTTAAAGGGTTGATCATTCTTTCTTGTCTCTATCGATACCAATATTCTAGAAAAGGCGACGAAAGCACACATACACATTCATAACGATGGAATAGACATATGTGATTGCTCACTCCTTAACTCGAATAAGCTAAAGAATAGGACTAGTAATCTTCACAATATTTGTAAACCAACAAGGACGAAGACACCATGTATACACATCTATAACGATGGAGTAGACACACATGATTGCTCACTCCCTCATTCGAGTAAAACCAAAGGTTAGGATGAAGAACAATAAAGGGTATGAAATCTTCTAATCCTTTCACCAACAGAAATACACCAACAAGGCGGACAAAATCACACATACACATTCATAACGATGGAATAGATTCATGTGATTGTTCGCATCCTCATTCGAGCAAACCAAAGGTTAGGGATTAAGAAAGGGAAAATAATTGGTGTTAAATAAAAAGAACAAAACAAATAGATAGAGTCCGAACAAATAAGAAACAGTGTTGCTCGTTACTTTCTCGACTGTACCCATGAAAAAGACACAAAATCATAGACATAAATGTATTGATCATAGATCAACAAACACAAACTTAGTTGGCGTTCCCGTAATGGTCAACACCAATCATTCTTAATATACATACTATACAACAATAGTGGTGGTATCGACCACTTTATACATAAAGATACATGGTTGGTTTATTTTGACCAACATACAACAATACTCTACAGAACCACTTTTTTTCTCTTAATTTTTTCGATTTTTTAAACAAACCATTATGAGTTTTTGTGTATTTTCACCATCTCACGATCTCAATAAATCCAGATAATTTATCCATAATCCTCCATACTTCGGATATAAAAATACTTGTGAAAGTAGTAAATCCAGATAATTTATCCATAAAGACTAAAAATATACACTACTATCACATTCCCATTGCATTGTGCAATTTCCCGACCTAAAACCAAAGATAGAAAGTATGCACACGTACACAGGAAATACAATACTTTACACAAAAGTGACTAGTAACCGAAATAGGACTTAATCTAATAGGGTAGGCTAAGGTGTAAAGGTGTAACAAAATAAATATTTGGTGTATGAAAAGAATAGAATGGCTTAACAAGTTTTTCTAGGGGTATCTTACTCTAAAAATGAGAGTAAACAAAGAGTTTATACGGGGGTTAACTAACCAGTGTAGTTAGTTAATATCACAACATGTATAGGCTTTTTTTGGTGTAATTCTCAAAATTTACCAGTTTAGACAAGTCACTCCATCTATTTAAAATAGTACTTATTATGGTGGTCTTGAATAACTATACCAAGCCAAGTTCTAAAGTTTAATATAGTCACCGGCACACTTATATTTTTGTGGAATTTAGGGGTAAAATTGAGGTAAACGGAAAGGCTAAATCCTCACAATTGTAATTAAGGGTTAATGTGTGTGGGTTATGTAACTAATAATTTTCACAAAAGTATGCTAATTTTTTTTAATTTAGGCTTAAATTAGACATAATATTGTAAAAAATAGGACAAGTAAGCGTTCTAATTCTCCTCCCCCCACTTAAGATATACAATGACCTCGTTGTATAAATATAACATTAAGGACAGAAAATTAAAAGAATTAGAACAAGAAACTCCCCTGAGATTTGCTCGGTATGATCCCTCATGTTGCGTTTATGAGCAAAATCATGTGTCAAACAACACACATATTGAATTCTAGTATATAAATACACCACCAAAGTCGTCATTTTCATTCAGTAAGGTCTGGTATAAGATATAAGAAAAACCAATGCAATTCTATCTTCGGTATTCGACAGTTAGAAAACAAAAACTAAAACTAAAATGAAAAATTGTACAAGAAGTCGATACGCCGTATCTAAAGCCAGGATACGCCATATTGAGACCTATAAAAAAGTATCTAAGTTACGGGTCAAATTGTCAGATACGATGTATCATATTTATGAATACGCCATATAGACAATCTGACAATAATGTTTAAATACAGAAAAATAAAAACTGGATAACATCCAGTTAGATCAATACGCCGTATCCATTAAAGTTGGATATGCCGTATCGATTAAATAGGAAGACAGACTTGATAAAAAATAAGAAAATAACATTCCGGTTTATCTCCTGGCAAGCACTTTTGTTTATAGCAAAGTCTTTAAGTTAGACTTGTCTTCAGCTCTTCATTCCGCCCTTGTCACGAACCATCCTTCTTCCATAATGCGAAAGATATTTTTATAAGCGTGACATGCATCTTCTTCGGTTCTCGTCCAATCATCATGCTCACATTCTTTGATAGCAACATACTTCTCTGCAGGTCTAAACTATAACACCCCGTGTTTTCAAGTCATTGACGACGGCAATAAATCTATAATAAATCTTTTGTATTGTACGTGTTTGCTTTAAATCGTAAACGTTAAGTTTAATCGCGTACGCCAAAAATTAGCGTTCAATGTAAACGGGCATCAAACGATTAAATGTTTACATCAATCAAGTATTAAATAATTATTTTGAGAATAATTATGGTCTTTGTTTATTTTATTTTTATTGGTTACGTAAAGTGTATACGTTTCGCGATAAAATACGTTTAGGCATTCCTGGAACCACCAAAACATTTCTACGCTTCAATAAATACCCACGAGTGTACCCAATACCTAAAGTTTTATTGAACTTTACCCAAGTAAATGTTGTTAGTCACTTTATACATTAGAAAATAAAACAATACACAAATACTTGCAAGTAAACATCTTTTATAAAAAACTACAAGTTGTAACTAGTATAATTTTTACTAAATAATGTGTTATATAACAAAAGACTTCTAGAAACTTTTTCCCTCCTCATATCCACGGCAACAACAACATTGGAGACATAGAGCACACATTTTCTTTACAACTTGGCTTTGTACATCTCCTAGCTCATTAAACATAGCCATATTATGTTTCTTTGACCAAAGACAAGACCACAACTCTCCTTAAGACCCTCATATTGTTTTTGAATACTATTGCATCTTTTTGACCATGTAATATCTCATATATACTAGTATGCAAGTGGTAAGAAACACATACAACACAAAACACTTAGTAAAAATCAACTTTCTTTTCCTTTTGTCTCTGTCAACCCACGGCTCCAAAACTCCTCAATTAAACAACCATTACAAAAATTTCTACAATCCATGGACACACATGGACAGAAGCACATCATATCCTGTAAGATGATTGAGTGTAAGATGTTTCCAAGCACATTGGTTAAACCTTTTTTAAGTTATTTATAAGAAAAGGAAAGCTAGGGTTTTTATATGGGAAAACTAGGGTTTTCTTGGTTTGCTGTGTAGCGTTGGTTTAAGTTCTACAGCAAGGAGTTTGAGCTTATTTTCACATTATCATTCATCATTAAGGTTAAGTGCTAGCATATTATGAGTTTTGAGATGTTATTGAGTTTTTATGCATATGTTAGTCTTTATAGCCAAATATCACCATTTAGGACTTTTTAACATGTAAAAAGGATTTTTACTTGTAGTTATGGATTTGTTCACTTTTAAACATGTTATGATGTTAATGAGATCATGTTAAAATGGATGTAAAAGGGATTGTACACATGTTTGTTTGTTGTAAAATGGATAAAATACAAATTAGGGTGTGTTATAAGTTAACTAATATGTTAAAGTAAAAGTAATGCAAAGTGGACATGTTAATCTTGTATATGGACTTTTAGTTCATGTTATTTTTTATGGACACTAAAATAAGGTTGTAAAAGGATGGGAAACAGACTTGTACACTATGGTTATTGTGTTTAAAAATGGTTATGTATAAAAACTAGTGAAATTTAAGGTTATTATGAAGTAATCATGGTTTATATGTGTTCTTAAGGACTTATAAATGTTGGACTGTGTTGTAGACAAAATGGACGTATATGGGAACTTCTTGGGACTCATCTAATATATGTATGATATATAACATATATGATATATAACATATATGGTATATAAGACTTGTGGTAGATTACAAAAGTGGGAAAGTATAAAAATAAGGTTAGTTATGGACTTAACAAAGCCATTCAAACTTTCTGTCCAAAATTCGAAAATAAACATATCTATTTTATATTTTTATAAAATAGTACGTCTCATGACGATTCCAAAAAGCTAAGAAACTTGAAAAACGGATAAATAACGAAAAAGTTACGGTAAAAACAAGTTATACGATAAATAAACGGATTTATAAAAGAATTTTTATAAAACAATTTATAAAAATTATATAAAACAGCAAGTTTAGTATTTTTAACAGATTACGAGACTGTTTAGTTTTTAGGATTCCGAATATAGTGATAATGACACTCAGCGATAAAATTTCAATTGTAATATCACGATTGAGTTATGGAGTTTCGCGAGTTACAGACAAGTAGTAGTAATGACTCTTGTTAAGTGTGAGAAACTATTGGATTGATTAGAGTACGGTTACGTGGTCATGACGCAGAAACATATTTACTTTTGAGGAAACCTTCATAAACATATAATAGAACTTTCAATTAACGAGAAGTGCTTGAAAGAATCACTAAAAAACGGAGCTATAACGATTAAAATACGACGTTACCGGGTTTTACGATAAACTAAAACTATAAAATAACTTTATTACTTAGTGTGTGACAGTAAAAAGTAGCGTATTCATGCAAGGTGGGTATTTAAAATAATGAAGAAAATGTTTAAAATTATGATAACTGTTCCTAGTATACGAAAGCGTGGGCATAAAGAGGTGTGTGTTCGCACAAAATCGGGTTTTTAAGAAACTAGCCAAAGTATTCGCGCTAGTTTACTACAACGGCAAAATTATGTATAAAGTCCGCTTAACTTATTAAGACACAATTTTTCCAAACAATTAGATGGTGATTAGCTATATAGAATTATGCATGGTCGTAATTCCCGCAATGTGATTGTAGTACTCGTATACGACCTTAATTTAAAATAGGGGTTTGCATCTGAGATGATGTGTCGTGAGAGCGCATTATTCTATGATCAATATGTTATTCTGTACTAAAGGTGAGTTCGATCATTAGCACACCATGTAGTTTACAGAGAGTCTTGTTGGTGGTCGAGAAAGAACATGCTAATGTTTGTCGTAATGACACTCAAGGGTTAAGTTTTCATATTATGATGTTACGTGTTGCCGACGTGAGACTGAGTAGAAGAGATAGTTGAGCCATTATCATGAACTGTCGTTACTGGATTATGCGCGAGAATGTTTGAATGAGATCTATTAGGATTGACATCCCGTTCGGGGGATTAGCTATCACTGGATACACGAACGTTATACCTTGTCAAACATGGATGTTGCGGGTCTTAGATACATCATCAGGGAGACATGTATGTAGGCGCTAATTCGTAATAGGGTATTCATTTCTATGTCGAGCTTTAGTGTCATGAGCTTAGGCTCAACGTAATTACTATTTATGGTATTATGTTCGCATCTGTTGCACTGAGAGAGTCATACACTTGGAGAAAGACTTAGAGAGGGCCCATAGACCATTATATGAATATCAAACGATGGAATTTTCCAACATTTATTGTTGATGTTTTAAAGCATATGTTTTTCAGGGGATGTTTTTCAGGGGATCAATAAGCACGAGGTGCAAGGGATACATTGGTGGTTTTGATTTGGATATCATGCATTAAAGATTTTGTCGCATTACATTTTGTATAACTGTTATGGGCTAAAAATCTTTGTATTTTGAACAAGTGGACAAGTGAAGCTTCGGATTATGTAACAAATACTTTGTTAAATCCAATGTATCATTTTTAAACGACTTTTTGGTCGTTCTATATACATCTTGTGTTATCGATCTATGAAGTAACACGCCCCGGACCCTTATTCTGTTGTGACCCAATTTGGGGGTGTTACATAAACGAGTACTTGATTACCTCAAACCTTTTAATTTTGCAAACTGGTGGTTCTTGGCAGGGATTTCTAAGCAATTCGCACCTTCCTTCTTCGTATAGCTCCTCCTTTTCATTAGTATGATAAGGTGCATTATCCCGAACTAAGTCATTGTCTAAGTTTCCGATGTCATGATCATCATTCAGCTCCCTTTCATCATGAATAGCTTCATCTACATTCCTTCATGCATGATTGTCAAATATTCTAAAAACATCATAAGGGTTATAGTTAACATTAATATTGGTGTTCAAGTAAGTCCCGCGTATATGATTTATCCAATTAGTAAATGCAAAACATTCGTTATCATTTATCCCCTACCAATACTCTTCAAGCCTTATCATTAACTCATAATCAAGCTTGTGATGGTTTATGAAGCATCTTTTCAACCATGCATAAAAGTTCACCACTCCTTGAGTTGCATCACCCCATGACCCTTCGTAGATGGATTTTGCTTCAAAGCTTCCTCCTTTAATTTTCCATCTACCAAATCATCATACCATTCGTAATCTTGAAATTAGGTTATGTAACTAACTCGAACCATCCTCGGTAATTCTCCCCCATTACAAAATCCTTCATCAATCGAATTACAAGTCGGCCATTTAGCTTTTGCATTCTCGAAACGAAACGGCTCCCAAACATGATAAATGTCATCAATGGGAATTCTATTTTTTGACCACGGTTCTTCGGGAACCTATGGTATCCCTTGGTTTCATTCATCCATCCATTCGTTCTTAAATTCATCATATGTCTTGAATCCGGTAAAATCATTAGTAATCAAATCAGTATCAATTTTTAGAAGGTAATTGAACTCGTTGAATGCCTTGCATATGGGTGTTTTGAAGTCAAATACGTCGGTTTCGATCCTAAAGATTTCAACAATTTCGTTCACATCAATCAAATTTTCATCCTCAAGATCTAAAAGTTGCTTGTCACTAAGTACTACTTCATCATAACCTCTTTTCCAATAAAGCCACAAGGCATTCTTCGTGTACCAATCCATTATCATATGGTTACAAAACTTAGAACCAAGCCACATAGAAAATTCATCGTTACATGGATCCTTAAGCACATTGGTGTAGAGTCCAAACAACTCCTATTGTCTCTTAATTTCCATGTATTATTCGAATTGATTCTTGTAACTCCGAACTAACCATGTAGTAATCACCTTCTCGTTTTCTTCATAAGAAATAGTTGTTTGATCTCCATATTTTAACTCAATACATTGCTCCATGGTTATATCAATCAATCTCACCAATTTTCTTCAATGAAAACTACCGCTTAAGCATATAAACTTTTATTTTCATCAAGGTACATTCTTTGCTCAACAAGATCTCCATCATCCGAATCGTCTACTTATTGTGTACCACATGGAATAAATGAAAGCCTAGGAATCTCAACTTCACGAGTAAACAAATCGTCTTCCATTCTGCTTAATCGGTTAAATTCATTAAAAATAGCTCCAAGTGGTGAATCATAAGTGAACAAATCATCTTTGATCTTAAGTAATCCTACCTCTTCGGATTCCTTAATCACCTTCATCTTTGCTACTAAAAAGGACCAGAAAATTATCAGTAGAACCAGCTTGGAAAAAGGGTTTATAGAAAACATAACGCTTGAAATCCGAATATAAAAAACTTATCTCTGCTGCTGTATCAAATAGTCGATACGCCATATTTAATTGACTGAATACGCCATATTGACTGTTTGAATGGAATACGCTGTATTGGCTGTGAAAGATTGATGCGTCGTAGTCAACTGATGAATACACCGTATCGATTGTTTAACCAGAACAGTGAACAAAAAACAAAACAAATGCAGAAAAGTAAAACAAACACACAAGCACACAATAAAAATAAAAACAAGCAGTTAGAATGGATGATCTTGACACTAAGACTCAAAAATACAAAAATTTTACACTAATCTAGGTTAGAACCAAAATACTAATAAAAATAAAAATTAAACAACTTCACTCCCCGTTTGCGGCGCCAAAAACTTGATGTGCTTCGTTGTGTATAGGTAAAGTAATTATCAAGTTTTACATTTATATTTATACGAATTACCTATTAACAATCATTAACGGGCATTGTTCCTAATCAGTTGTAGGTTCGTTGGTAAGTAGAGTGTCGATCACTAAGAGAAAAAGTGTTAATTCCTAAGTTTACCAGTATTTTAGTTATCTATGTTAGTTCTAATCTATTTTAATCCTAAGTTAGTCCTAATTCTAACATGAAGGGGGTTTTTAGCCTAAGAGACTAACACGGGTTTTTGGAGATTAAGCAAGTAAGAATAATTAACAGACGCAAGTAGATAATCAGTAGATGCAGAAGCGGTCAAACCTATTGTAAGGAAATTATATTAACCATATTTAATTAAATAAAATGCAGGTTTGTTTATTAGTGCAATGATTGTCTTATTGTTGTCGATATATCATTCCTAGATTTAGGTGGTACTTCTTCCTAATCCTAGACATGTTATATTCTATCACTATTAAACACTTTCGTGGTAAAGCATCGGTGTTGATTATAATCTATCTTAGAAATTAATACATGGTTGATCTTATTAAACCTAGCTCATCGATGACTTCACTAAACCTTACTACGTTAGTGGCTCTTTATATACTTGTAGTCACTATCCGTGTCTTTACTAATAGAATTAAAAACGTTATTTGTTGTTCGCAGTGTCTCCCTTGCTTGTCTAATTTGTTTACTAACTATATGGCAAAGATAGGTCAATATTTATGATCCTATGATTCTAGATATATAAATCACAGATATGGAGAGCTATCCCGGCATCTAGCTAACTCTATATTTTGTATTCATAGATCCAGTTAAATGATAGGTCGCATACTTAAGCACATAAGCGAGTATAAATTGATAAAAATAATCAACACACAACAAATAAGAATGCAATCGATATAAACAAACCAAACATTAAATTATCATAAACATGGCTAATACCCAAAGGTATTAGCCAATAACCATTGTAACGAATACAAACATAATAAACGAACAACCAAGGTAACCTATCCGAGTTAAACGAATGATACCAAAAATTGAACAATTATTAGAGTATAGATGATTACAAGGTATTCCTTATGAATTGAGGTGCTTTGCTTGACCTTCTTGGCTTCTTTCCCTTCTGAAAAGTGACTTTTGTTGTTAAGGATTCATCACTACTTTTCTGCTCTCCTAAAACTCGTATTTAGGGTATGTATTTATAGGATCTGGAATATGGTTGATACGCTGTATTAAATGATCTCAATACGACATATTGGGGATTTTTTGGAGTAGGGACCACGTTTGGTATCTTCCAGAATCTTCCAATACTTGATCTTTGATATGGCATACAGGGTCTTTTGGATACGACGTATTGGTCATCAAATCTCTGTGGTTTCTTGTGAAGTGCATGCACATATATGCCGTATTTTCCTTGTTGGATACGGTGTATTGAGTTGTCAGAACAGTAGTCTTTTGATTTCTTCGTTTAAGCTCTAAAATGCGTGCCTTTTAGTTAAACTTCACCAATTGCTCCATAATTACTGTAAATAACAAATTTAAGCAATTAAGTATCAATTCATGCAATAATTATGCAAAATGGACAATTTACATAGGATAAATGATGCTATAAAATAGACGTTATTTGATGTCATCACTAACTATGCAATTAAGGACCAGAGAAAAACATGCTAAAATGTCAACATAAAGTTGGTGAGTTCATAGGTTTATGTAAAGTATTTATGAAAACAAAAAAATGTTTAGTGCATACTGCTTCACTTCCAGATCCTGAAAAGTATTTAGAAATCAACGACGTTCAACAAAAGCAGTGTAAACTAAAAATTTTCCAAGTGTGTGTGACCATTGTAACACATACAATATCATAAAAGTTTTTATGATATTGCCCTAAGCTCATGACTCTGAAGCCTTAATAAGTTGTGTAAATCCTAGTCTTTTAGATTCGTCTCAATGCGATGTTTTGCCAAAACACCTAAGTACTACCTCAAATGAAATGCACCCACTGGCCAATGTACTCATCCAAAATTCTGGGTGAGGGTGTCAACCCTAATAGATCTATTCATAGAATTCGTGCTTACACGAAGTAATTAAAGGTTCATGATAGTGTGTACAACGTGGCAATAGAGAAACTTATGCAATACGTAAAAAGTTAAAACACTTGTCTCCATAGTAAAAGCAACCAATGTATTCGTAAACGTTTAAAGTACTTGTATCCATAAGTAAAATGAGTGTGAAATCAATCATATAAACTAGTTTGTAAACGAGCATATAAAGGAGTTTGAAATCAATCATGTAAACGAGTTTGTAATGAGCATGTTTCTCACCCCAAAAGATATAAAGTATGTGTAAAACGAGTAAAACGTTAGGCTATAAACTCACCTTAAGCAAGTGATGAACGAAAGTAATAGACGAAAGAGACCGCAACCAAGTGATTCTAACCGCGACCTAATTAAACGACGCGCTTTAGAAGCGAGAAATAGATGATGAAACGTTGCATAAATCATTTATAGAAGGCAATATCGTCCATACGTGTTTGTGTCTTTGTTTAAATAGTCAAAACGTGACTTAGTAAAAATATAGAGTTTTAGTTAAGTTTCAAAGCTTAGTAAGTTTAGAAAACCCGAACGTTAACGCTTTCTAATTATATCTATGAAGTTCATTTCACGCCTAAACGCACTAAGTGACCTTAAATGTCTAGTTTCCATTTTTATTTCGCTAATATATACTTTACGTCAAATGTAAACTTTTCATTTTTAGCAAACTCCTAATACTGAATTAATGTCGTTTTATAAAGTTTCTAATGCGTTTTAATAAATTTTAACTGATACACTGTTATTCGTTATGGTTTTTATAGCTCAAACTGTAACACCCCAAATTTAGATTACGCAGCGGAATTAGCAACTGGGTGTTACTAAATAGCACCATTCACCAAGATAATAGAAAATGACCCAAATGAGATGTTTTACAAACATGTGTTTCATTATTAATCAGAGTAAAATACGTGCAGGTCCCCACAGAATCACAACCACAAGCATTACAACATTTGAAAAACTATTGTTTCAAATTAAAGACATTGTTTTAAAAACAACTTAAGACATTGTTTTTGAAAGACAAGGAACACACAAGTAGTCTTTCACCAAATCCATCACAGGCACGACACCTCCACGCCATCTTTGCCTTCATCCTTGGTTACCTGGGATAAAACATGTTTAAAACGTCAACAACATTGTTGAGTGAAATTCTTAGAGTTTAAAATAAACAATAAGTAATAATCTTTAAATGCGAGGCTATGAACTCACATTAAGCAAAAGATTCCAATTCAATCAAATCAACAAGCGCAAATAGCTTCACATCTTAACCGCGACCTATATAATACATATATAGCGGTACGTGACTAAAAGTATAATAAATCATATAATACATACTTGCATCTATATATATCACTATTACGTATATACAATCATATACTACAATCCCCAAGTGCGACGCAAAACATTTCACTTTGACGCACTAACAATATCACAACACTTTTCCACAAAGTTTCTATTTTTAGAAAGTTATTGAAAGTAAGGATAATATAATCCAAACTTCATATTTCGTCATCAATTAACTAATCATTACAAACCCATTGCTCCTTACAAACCAGATTCAAAAGTTTACGCAAGTTTGACTTTCAAAAGTCAAACTTCGTAGTTGACTTTTACCCAAAAAATAACCAAACTTGACTCTGTCGTAAAACATTCATTATTAAGAGTTACGTGACGATCCACCTAGCGAAACGTAGCTAAAGGCGAACACTATCACTTTTCATTATCAAAAACAACTTTCAAAAATTTCTCGACTCACTACGAGTTAGTCAAATTTCTGGTCAAACTTTGTCAACCCAAAACCTATTAAAATGACATTTTTGACATAATCCGACTATCAAAACATGCTTAACTATCCTATTTAAGCATACCAAAACCATCAAAATTTGGTCAATAACCAAATCTTCTTTCAATAATTTCCGCACTTGAATCTTATAGCAATAACCATAATACACGCAACATAATCAAATTAACCATACTAGAAATATAACTAGTATACTCACAATGCTATAACAAAATCAATTTTTGTTTCCCCTTTCTCTTTGAAATCGGACGAAACCCAAACAAACCAAGCAAAACCTTTTTCAACTAAACCTCTTGCTAATAACACCAATCTAGCAATTTTAAACACCCCTTTATACTCGAAATCTTCAAGAACAAACCAAAAATCTAACTTCTTCAAAAATTAATGCATGTAGGATTTTAATAGTGGGATTTGTAGGCCTCGATACAAGGATTACTAATATTTAAACAGATTCTAATGCATGTCGGAAAATTGACGGGAAATGGGGTGGTGAAGGTTGGCCGGTCGTGGAGCTCAAGAACAAGGGAGGAAGAAAAAAATTTTAATTAAAAATTTATAAGTGTGTGTATGGTTTCCTTTCATAGGAAAAAAGTTTGGCACTTTGGCAATTTTAGCCCTTCCTTCCTATTTTCCCTTCAAAATTAGAACCAAGCGTTTATTTTGTTAATAAAATCGGCCAAAGACTCAGGTCACACTACGTTAGTAAATATTTTAAATCCGTCCCACTAATTTTACTTTAAAATGTTTAATGAAACGTTAAATCACGTAAAACACGACCTTTAAACATAGTTTTTAAAAAAACTCGGGGAAACGCCGTAAAATACAAAAATAACATTATCACGCTCTCGGAGCGACAACATAAACTTTTCTGACTTTTTTAGACGCTAAAAAATAGATACTCAATCACGGCTTAAAATTACCCAGTAAATGGAAATTTTCATCAAACCTTATATAGCATAAACGACTATAATTAGTTACGTATAAAAATAATTATCACAGCTCGGGATAAATATCGACTTGAAGCTCGGGTTTTAACATTCTCCCCTCCTTTATGGAGCGTCGTCGCGGTGCTCAACTCGACTTTTCTACTCTTCCTCGCTTCGTCCTTACTTGTAAAGAGATGTGGGTACTTTTTCTGAATCTTATCCTCACGCTCCCAATTAAATTCTGGACCTCTTCGCGAATTCCAACGAACTTTAACAATAGGTATTAGACTTTGCTTAAGTCGCTTGACCTCTCTATCAACAACTTCCACTGGCTCTTCAATCATATGCAACTTATCATCAAGTTGAATCTCATCCATCAGAACAACAATATCGCCTTCCGCTAAACATTTCTTTAGATTTGAAACATGAAAAGTACTATGAATCCCTTTTAACTCTTTAAGTAACTCCAACATATAAGCTACATGACCAACTCTAGCTAGATTCCTGAATGGCCCAATGTAACATGGACTCAACTTTCTGCGCTTTCCAAAATGTACAGCGCCCTTCCACGGCGATACATTGAGTAGTACCATATCACCGACTTCAAATTCTAATGGCTTGGATCTTTTATCCACGTAGCTTTTCTGGCGACTATGGGCAGTTGACAAATGGTTCTTGATCTGAACGATATTCTCGGTCGTTTCACAAATTAATTCTAAATCGATGAGTTGGCTATCTCTAACCTCACTCCAGCACACAAGTGATCTACATTTCCGTCCATACAAAGCCTCATATGGCGCAGCCTTAATACTTGCATGATAACTACTGTTATATGAGAACTCAACCAATGGCAGATGGCGATCCCAACTATTTCCAAAGTCGATCACACAGGCACGCAACATATCTTTAAGCATTTGTATAGTCCTTTCGCTTTGACCATTCGTCAATCACACAAGCACGCAACTATTTCTAAAGTCGATCACACAGGCACGCAACTTAAGCTTAGGTAAGTTTCTAACTAATTCCTTAGATGCTAACGATT
>BQNB010069168.1:0-28417 GCA_026074375.1 Tanacetum coccineum | reverse complement strand
GACATGGAGCTTATTGAGCTCTATTGGGGTAATAAATTACTTCTTCCCCAAACTGTATTTACAAAGATAAGGACTTAGCAACCGTGTACTCAAATAATTAACTTGGGTTCAAACAATAATGTACTAAAAGAGAGTACATACAAGGTAGTCTAAGACCATTTGGGTGTAACGATTGGTTAAGGGTAAACAATGCTCTTCATTAATAGTCTGGATTAACTATAAAATTACAAGAACCGTGAAAAGGATAGGCTTAGAGGGGTGTACTGGGGGTATCCTGCACTAAAAATGAGTGCATGACAAGGTGTGGGATAGTTATATAATCAAGGTGACCATCATAACAAATATATGTTTAAAACATGGGTTAATCCTAGTGCCCGCTTATCTTTGAAAATCGAATAATCACTTTGCTCAGGGTCTCGGGACTATGCATCACAAAAACAAGTTCTAAAATTTAATATACTACCGGTACACTTATATAATTTTAAACCGATACCAATGCTCTAGAAAAGGGGACAAAACCCACCATATACAATCCATAACATGGAATAGATACATTAATAAATTGCTCCAAACCTAACTCTCGCGAGAAAGCTAAAGGTAAATTATCTTGGGTATCAAAATGGATACTCGAATTCCTAAAGATCTAAAGGCGAACCTCACATTTTTAGGGGTTTTTTTGCTTGCTTGTCATACTAATTCCTATCCATGAGTCGCTATATAAAACGGTTCCTTCGTCGGTTATGTGTCATAAAAAATTTTAATTTGGGTCAAAAATTCTGGTCTACGCTATGTTTCAATATATTACTTATCATTTTAAGGAACAAGCAAATGAAAATTGAAGAATAGTTATAAGGGCTTTTTCCCTCCTACAATAAGTTTATAACATTGTCCCCAATGTTCATTAAAAAGTTACCATAAATGCGAATAAACGGGAAGATGAAGAGCAAAAAAGAACACGAGTACTACCTTGTTTTGCTCAACAATGGAGAAAGAAGATAATATGATTACTGGCTAAATCGTCATGAAGGATCGTCCACATGAAAATCCTAAGAACTTTTGGATTTCTTCTCATCAAATATAACTTGTAAATCAAAGATAAAGACAACTACACCTGGCGTAAAATCAGCAGGATAATGATATATACAACAAAACTTTAGGGTTGACTCTATAAAAGCGGTAAAGATAGGATGAATGTGATGATGTACTCAAAGGCTTCTGCAGATTTTTAAGAAAATTAAAAAACTAGAAATTGTACAAAATTATTTTTCAAAAATAATTAAATAATTTGAATTTTCACATGTCTGGAGGCGCGACGCCATCAGGAAAAATCCTGACGCCGTCTCCAGAACAAATAATAAAGAATTAAAACACACAATTCTATTAGTTGTTTTCTGTAGAAAATACTGCATAAAACCTTAAATTAATTATCATAAACAAATTAATCTAAACAATTTATTTAATATGTTTGAAATGGTTCTTAGAAATAGGATTTTCCTTTAACAGTTTTATGAAATACCTTTTATTGCAATTAAGACGAGGTTAAAGACAAGACAAAGCATGATCACATGATTCAAACATATAGAACAAATAATAAAGAATTAAAACACACAAAACACTCCTAAATGCGGGAAATTAAAAGAATTGGGTAAATGAGACGTGCTTGGGTTGCCTCCCAAGAAGCGCTTGTATTTGTTCGAGTCACGAGCCCGACTCTACCCTTATTTAACAGATAAAGTGGATGGTTCCCCTACACTTGAGTTCAAGTACGGGTGATAGTAATGGTACACGCCATTATTGTGAGAAGGGTCACATGCTAAAAAATTAGTTGTTGAATTATATGCTCTAAATGGTGTGTTTCTTTAATCCTAATATTCTCTACTTTTTTGGCCTAACAGGTGAATTAAGTCCTCTTCCTAGAAAAGAAACTTCCTTAGATTCTAATTCCCAATCATTTTTTATCATCTCCATATTTGAAAAATCAACATCTAGGGATCTACTTTGTCCTAATAAACTTGGTTTAAATCCATAATGTTTTTAGGATCATCAATGCATGGGTGATAATAGCAATGCACATCCTTAGGGTGGAAAAGATACCCGCTGAGTGAAGGAGGTGGATGAATGGTCAAAGAATGGTCTAGGGGGGAAGTTTGGTGGGGTGCTACCTACATCCTAAAAACTATCTAGCCAAGGTGGTTTGATGGTGTGTTTCGGGTCCTCTGTTCTTCTCCTGATCTAAACTTCTAAGGATGGGAATCTAGAATAGGGTTATGGTTGAGGCATCTCCGTTCATCAGATAACAAAGAAAAATTTCCCTAGAACCAAGAGGGATGTCAAATTACAAGTATTCAAGCCTAAATCCTCTAGTGGTGTTTCGTCTAAAGTTTCTACCTCAATCGGGAGTCATATAGTCTCTTTTTCTTCATCTGGATAAGTCACGGGTGGTGTGTTTTCCTCAAATGATGGCAGGACTTGTGGGGTACTTTGTGGGTTCGAATTTTACACCATATCCCATGCTATACCCCTATGCATCTCAACCCAAACCTTCACATTTCCAAACAATCTTTTAGCTTGAGCCTTCAAATTTGCTAATTCTTGTTCTGAAATAATGTTTGGTGGGTTGTCTGATGCGGTTGTCGTAAGGGACTTCTACAAGAAGTTTTACAACTCCCTAGGTAGAGTACCTAACCGTTGTAGTAGTAGTATAGGCAAGACTCGGGGGTTGTTATCATTCTCTAGGGGAATAGGTTGGGAAGGCTTGATCACGGTCTAACAGAATTCTAGGGGTTGAGAGAAGATTTTTTTTGTATTTTTATATTTTATAAAAGCATGTAAATCTATAGTTTGAGAGGTTGGTTTGTTTAACTAATTAACTAATATCTAATCTACTGGTGATAACTTTATGATAGTTAAATGTATTTACTTAATCATGCACTACTTATCAGATTGCTTCTCCTAATCTTGTTGCCTTGTCACACTTGTGATGATATGTGTAAGTATTTCCTAGGTCATGAACAGATTACACGAACCCGCCGTCTATTTAATATTCTGTTATGGCAACAAACAAGTAAGGTAGTATGAAGACTATTACAAGGCCCCTAAGAGTACATTAAATGCATGTGATATATCTTAAGAGGGATCAACCATATAAAGAGGCAAGGTAGTATGAAGACTGTTACCTGATAAATCAAGAAGTAATAGTAAAAGGATCTACAATTCGACTTTCATGCAATCATAAGCAAATACAAAGGAGGGTTTAGCCTCGCATGTTATAAAGAAAGCAAAGAGATAAATCAATCATGCAACACATAGACGTATTGAATGATTAATAATAAATAACCTTACTTGAATTAAAACATAGATTCAAGGTAGTACAATAGGGTTTTGAGTCCCTAAAAACAACCTTTGAAACTGCTATAAGAGCTAGGGTTCGTCTCCCAGAAATTATACAAAGTTACACCCTTAAAACCCTAAAATCGGTTTAGTATATATAGAGATATCGCTGCGACGGCATCGCGTTGTAATCCTGACGCCGTCGCTACGTAGATGATTCTAGATCCTCATTAAGTTGGCTACGTCCTGACGCCATTACTGAATCTCTGACGTCGTCACTAGATGGATCATGATGGTGTCACTTTGTGCCTGCGACGCCGTCTCCACGCTTTGAGAACAATATTTCTTCATAGATTTGGTGTAGGTCCGTAATCTCGTCTGTTTCTTCTCCAAATGAGCCCAAGTCACGTGTATTTCCTCCAAATGCCATCCAAGTGCTAAAAACCTGAAAACAAACGATTAAGCACATAATCTAGGACTATTTGCATGATTTGGGGGTTAAATAACCCTGAAATAGTGTATAAAATAACACCTCGTCAAATACCCCTACACTTAGGATTTTCTTGTCCTCAAGCAAATGGGCTTTTCTACCTAGACAATAGCAATATGAGGGTCATTTAACCTACTCTTTAAAAGTATTTTACAACACAACCTTCTAGACCTCGTAATTAAAAGCACAGAAAGTGCAAACTAGCACCTCACATAAGTGTTTGGGATTCTCTCTTTCTATCGGGTGTATAATAAATTATAACATAATGGGGAAACAGAAAATCAACACTTATTACCTGTCATATCATATAAATTACCATAGGCTTGGTAAAGGATCAAACCTCCACCGCTAGGCACAAGCATTATTTATTACTATCAAAGAGGTCTTTTAAAGGGTTGTGAGGTGTAGGTGTAAGATAACATATAATGGAAACGGAAACGCATGGGATACATTTGGGTGGCTTTGGGTGAATTTGGAGTGGAAAGGTTAGCTAATTATTTGCACGAATACACGCTGGTTTGGTTGCTAAGCCACGACTCAGATGAAGATATACAAACTCTACACAACTCTACATCAATCTCTTTCTTTTTTCTTTTCTGTTTTTCTCTTTTTTTTAATAACATAATACATCATAACTTGGGGTTTATAACACGTACCCCTACACTTGAGCTTTTAAATACTCAATATTTACAATCTAACTAATGACCCGTATTGAGGTGGATCAAAATTACATGAAGATCATCTAACAAACATATGCAGGTATTGACTTAACTTTTCTTCCCTATTCTTCTGTAAAATAAATACTACCATGAATCCCAATCGTCCCAAAACAGTATTTACAAGGATAAGGACTTAGCAACCGTGTGCTCAATAATTAACTTGGGTTAAAATAATAATGTACTAAAAATGAGTACATACAAGGTAGGCTAAGGTGATTTGGGTGTAACGATTGGTTTAAGAGTGACAATGCTCTTCATTAATAGTCTGGCTTAACCAGAAAATTACGAGAACCATAAAAAAGGATAGGCTCGGAGGGTTGTACTAGGGGTATCCTGCACTAAAGATGAGTGCATGGCAAGGGTGTGGGATAGTTATATGATCGGTGTGACCATCATAATAATTATAGGTTTAAAACATGGGTTAATCCTAGTGCCTCTTATCTAGCAAATCCTAATACTCACTATGCAGTCTCAATATACTATCGTTTACATCTCCAATAGTTTAATACCGGTCTCAATGCTCTAGAAAAAGCAACAAAGACCACACGTACACATTCGTGACGGAATAGACACATATGACTGCTCACTCTATAACTCGAGAAAGCTAAAGGTATAAACTATCTTGGGTATCAATAATGGATACCCAAATTCCTATAGATCTAAAGGTGAACCTTATATTTTGGGGTGGAATTCTGAGGGTTTTTGTGCTAGTCATACACATTCCTATCCATGAAACGCTATTAATACTCGGTTTTCGTCAGTATGTGTCATAAAAAATTTTAAATTTGGGTCAAAATTACCTTTTTATGCTATGTTTTGATATATTACCCATCATTTCAAAGACAAAGCAAATGGCAAATGAAGGAATAGTTTCTAAGGCTTATTTTCCCCTAACTTAAGTTGATACTGTGTCCCTTTGTTTATAGGAAGTACCCGTAAAAAAAGAATAAAAGGGATGAAAATAAGTAATAAACTAGTACTCCTTGGGTTGATCCATAATAGTAGAATGAAAAACATGCGATAAACTGGTTAAATCGTCCGCCAAGAATCGTCAACATGAAAACTTCCTAAGAAACTTCCAAGCGTCTTATCATCAAATATAAATGTAATCAAAGACAAAGACAAACTACACCAAGCATAAAATGTACGATATAATAATATACAGTGTGAAATTAGGGTTGACTCTATAAAGCAGTAAAGATAGGACGATAGAATTATTAAACTCATAGTTTTGCAGGTTTATAAAAGAATTACAACTTTCTTAAGTGTTGTACAAGTTTTATTTTACATAAAATACTTAAAATTTTCGAGTTTTCCTGTAACTAGGCGTTTGACGCCGTCAGGAATATCCTGACCCCATCACAAGTGTCGTGGTGACGGCGTAGCGTGTAAATCGTGACGCCGTCTCCACACTCTGAGAAAACTCATTTTTTGTTTTTGATGAAAAATCTTCTACATCATTCTTATTTGATATTTTCATGTACAAAATGCTTCATAAAACCCGATATATTAACTATTCAAACCATAATGACTCGAAAATCTGACGCAAACTTAATCTAAACAATTATTTTAATTGTTTGAATTGGGTTCTAGAACCGGATAATCCCCTAAATTATTTTGTTGCAAAATACATTTGGATGCAAATAAGACGAAGTTACAAACCAAACAAAGCATAAGTACAAAACTAATTCAAACATAATAAAACAAATGATAAAGAATTAAAATACACGACACTCCTAATATACGAGAAAAGTAAATATTGGGTTGCCTCCCAAAAAGCGCTTTTATTTATTTACGAGTCTTGTAGCTAGACTCGAAGTCACACGTCCTTACGTGACTTCTCCTTCATCTTCCATTTCTCCTTCAAGTTTTGTGAGAGAGGGATGCTCATTTTTAAAGTTCTTGCTTCTCCATCGCTCAAACTCTATTTCCTTTTCATGGTGAAGTCTTATCCTTTCTTCCCATTCTAGGACTAGCCTATTCACAGTCATAGTAGGGGCTATAGGTTCTATGTCGTTCTTGACTCCTTATTATCAAACCGGGGGATTCATGTATCTATGGAAAACGTATCTTCTCATTCAGGAACTTAGGTTTATGGTGCCTTTGTCAAACTTAATCACGGCTTTGGCCATTGTTAGGATTGGTGTTCCTAAGATGAAAGGCCTATTTTTCATCTTCTTTAATGTCTTGAATACAAAGTCACGGGGTACACAGGTTTAGCTGATCTATACTAAATTTGTCCTCAGCTATTACTACAAGGGTAGATATACGAGTGGCTAGCTGTGAGAGTCTAAAGTCTGTCTCAGTAGGCTCTGTCTGTAAGTTTCATGTATGTGGTGTTGGGATAACTGTTTACTTCAGACCTTTATCAGATTAGGGGCGTTCACGTTTTTAAGGCCTCATATGCTGCAAGGGTATTTTAAAGTTTTCCTACAATGGTTCTTCTTCTTTGTTATCTTCTTCTTGTGTTTCGCTTTTAAACAGGCCCTAGGTATCAAATTTTATGGTCTTTCCCTGTTTCTTCCAACCGGGCATGAACAGAGAGTCATTGAACACTATTATTATCAACTGTCCCTCGATTTGATTTTCTTCTTAATACTAATCCTTCAGATAATACTCTACAGACCAAGAACTGGGCGCTTCCACTACTTCTTCTTTCTCAGGTTTTTTGATTGGCTTGTTTTTGGCCCCGTTTTCAGCTCTATTCTTTATCTCGGCCTTCTTTACTGACACCTCCATATCTGGTCTGTCAGTTTCTTTACTATCATTGCCGGTTGCTACGTCGTATATGTCGTTTTTTTCTTCCTCTTCTCTGATGAGAGAGATGGAATTTACGCTTTTGGTGACGGGGGTTTTGGCCTCTTCTCTAATCAGCACTTTTTTAGGGGCCCTGCTGGTTGTAAGTTCCTTAGGAAGCCTGAACATTTCAGTCATCCTACCATTGATCTCCTCGCGTTGCTTGAAAATAGAATTTTCAAATTTTTCCATTCGTTTTTTTTTTTTTTATTTTTAGTGTGTGATGACCATGTAGTCCGTACTCTAGCTTTTTCTTCTTTTTTTTTTTTTTGATTGTGGTTCCTAATGTTTGTGGCTGAGGGTTTGGACCTGTACGTTCACAAAAAGCAAAGGGGTTCAGATTTGGCGGTTCATTTTGGTTTTGTGGATGAGAGTTCGAATAGACTACTTCGACATAAGCTTGAGGGGTGTGTGTTGAGCTCGGTGTGGGCGCTGGTCGTGACCCCTTTAGTAAGAAGTCAATCTGATCTTCAAGCTCAAGAAGTCTTCGGTCAGGTGTATTTGAGGTGCCTTGAGGTGTAGAAATAGCCTTGAATGGTTTGACGAATCCTTTTGTGTCATTCTGACCCTCATGGTCATAAAGAACGAGGTTCTCAATGATTTCCCAAGATTCGTCGGCATTATTATTGCGAAGTTTGCCGCCGGCAGCACGATCAATCTCGCACTTAAGATGAAACGAGTCATGATCATAAAAAAATTGGATTTGAAGCCAATGATCGATGCCATGATGAGGGACTTTTTATAGTAAGTCCTTGAAACGAGTCCATGCTTCAAATAGAGATTCTCCATGATGTTGTTGGAACATTAGGATATCATTGCGAAGTTTTGCGGTCCTTCATGGTGGAAAGAATTGAGCAAGGAAAGGAGTAGTAAGATCCTCCCATGTGGTGATGGATCATGCTGGAAGACGTTCAAGCCAATTGCTAGCTTGATCGCGAAGGGAAAATTAAAATAAACACAAGCGCGTTCTTTCCTTATTTTTACCGTCAAGGTCAAGTGAGTCCACTAGTTTTAAGAAATCCTTGAGGTGTTGGTTTTGATCCTCGAACCGAAGTCCGTGGAATGAGCATCCGTTTTGCACCAACCGGATGGTGTTGGATCGAAGAGGTCCCCGTTGTTCCAACGGGGAGCTCAATGGTATCCTGTAGCCCTACGTGGCTAGGTTGATTAGTCCTCAAGATACGGATAGGATTCTCGTCTCCCATGCGTGGTTGAAGAGTAGGTTTACGAAACAATTAAAAACAAAGAAAAAGATATACTACGAGAAAGCTTAATATGCGGAAATAAAGTCTCACTTGAAATGATTTAAGCTAGCAGATAGCTAAGCTAAATATGATCAAAACCTAACTATTCCACATGCTGCGGCGCAAAAAATTGATGCGGTCTGTCGTAAGGACTTTACAAGAAGTTTTACAAATCCTCTAGGCAGAGTACCTATACCTTTGTAGTAGTATAGCAAGTGATTGGTGATTTCACACTGTATATATTTATAATATATAATTAAATATTATATATATATATACGTTAAAAATCAACATTCATAAAACCGAGAAGTAAGTATTAGCTTTCCCGGGTCGTTTATCCCCAACGTGGTGGACTGGAGAATCGATAAGTCGAAGATTTGAGTTTGAATGAAGGAATTGATTGGGAGAGTGAAAAATCAAATTAAACAATAGCGAATAAAAATCGGTATAAGAAAATCTAGAAATGTTGAAATTTAACTAGAAAACGGGCCGAATCCCGAACAAAAGGGGGAAAATCTAAATCTTTAAATTAAGCTTACGAAAGGAAAATTTTTACTTCTAAATACTCTAGGGACCAATAACAAAAGAATGAAAAGACTAGACCGAACGGAGTTCGTTTACCCAAAACGGTCAAAACAATATCCGTAACCGGGACCCGTTCTTTAAAAGATAAAAAGTTGTAAAAATGACCATACGAAAATTTTTATATTTTTCCTACAAACTAGATGACAAAAGAAAATTTTCTAAAAAAGCAAAATATTTTTTTGATAATTTTTGTATTTTTTATGAATTAAATAAACTTTTATCTAAATTAATTATAAATAATATTGAACTTTATCTAAAAATTCTGAAAAATTTACAAAAAATAATAGGATACTTAATGGTCTACGAAAATTAAGAAATAATAATAAGCTACAGGAAATAAGCCCCCGAATTAAGCTTACACAGCTTATTTGTTTTAAGTCATCAAACATACATAAATACCACAAACGCCTTGGGTCTTTAACGAAAAAGATCCTAGCGGGGCAGTGGTAGAGTGTGTATGTTAAAACAGGGGGTTTGTATCGAGAGGTCCCCGGGTCGAGTCTTGATAACCCGGGCCTCTCTTGTCTTTCCCCCTTTTTTTTATTTTTCGAAAACTCTAGGGTAGAAAATGTAAGAAAGGAAAATAGAGGGTAGGCGGGGTAACTAGTAACAATTTACACTATAGTATAAACGGGTGCCCCTGAAGTTTAAGAAAAATACGAAACAAACCCTCGATTCTTACTTATTTTTGGCTTATCGAAAAAATTGAGATTCAGCAAAAAACTTAAAACTACAAACTTATTCTAGCTTAATCTCTACAACTTTAACAAAGGCACTTTTCAACTTTTGACAAAAGTATAGCTAGAAAATAAGCCTTAAGATTCTGTCAACAGAAACTTAGGTTTTAAGGCTTTTCTAGAAATTTGCTTATTCCTAAGCTTATTATTGATGGAAAATGAGAAACAGAAGAAGCTTATCTGTAGCTTAAGATGTGCCACTAAAAGTAATCTATAGAAATAGCTAAGTCTTAACAAAGATTATAAGAAAATTGAGATGAAAAAGTGCTAGTTTTTCTTAAAACTGAAATAAGCTTTTGTCAATAAGCTAAAGAGCTTATTACTAAACCTTAAAAGTTGAGGACTTTGGAAAGAAGCTATGCTGTTGATATTAAACAAATCTAGATAAAGCTTTTTAAACTAACAACTAGAAATACACACTTAATAACGAAGTATAACTAAAACTTAAATGTACTGCTACTTCTTTTGCAGGCTTATTAGTAGATGAAAATGGAAACTAAAAGATGTTACTTGTAGCTTAAGATGTGTACTAGAGGATTCTAAACAAAAATTAGCTAGGTGTTAACAAGTTTAGCAAGAAAATTGAAATGAAAAAGTGCAAGTTTTAAGCTTGAAACTGTTTTGAAACAACAACAGCATTGGCTGTTGTTGCTGGTGCAATTGACCAACCTAAAAATGCAAGCTAAATTTTGAGGAGAGAACTTTTAAGACCTACTAAAAACTTGTATCTAACTTACTTCAAACAATTTTGAAAACTAGAAAACTATAAGTCTCTTTAAACTAAAATCACTCCATCATCTAAAGTGCCCTGGTGCTTTAACAAGGTTTTTAAACTCTAAGTTTTTGAATTCTTCAAACTAACTCCTAAAATCTTTTTAACTTTTGATATTATGACTAAACTCAACTGAATAAAGAGCTTTGACAGGGTAATGTTGACTTAAAGAGTCAAATAAGGCTAAATCCAAACACTCCCTAACTAATGCTGTCAAAACTAGATTGAGCTTAAAATCTGTCTAAAAGCTAAAACAGCTTAAACTTTTTATCTACTTCTATTTAAAATGACCTACTTAAGCTATTTTTAAACTAAAATACTAAGCTTATGTTTAGAAAGAAGCTAGTTACTCTATTAAGCTATGATACTAACTATGACAGAAATGAAGATTAGGTGAACTAGATGAATCCTAGCTACAAGAAATTTAAAACAAATGCATATTAAAACTAATTCAACAAATCTAAACAGGATTAGGCACAAAGAAAAATAAGGAAATAAGCTAATTGAGTTAAGCTATGATTAAGCTAAATTGAATTTTAGAGAGTACAACCTGAAATTGTGGAATCTTCTTCACCTAGACATCCAAGAGTAGAGTCTAGGTGATCCTAAATGGCACCTTGCCTCTAAACCCGAGCTTTAAGCTCAATAAGCTAGTAAGTGCTTATTTACCTTGTTGCTTCCAAATTGAACTCAAAACACTCTAAGTAATCATGATTTTGATTAAAATTGATAAGATTGAGTAAATGAAGGTCTAAAAACAGGATTTAAGCTAATTTTGAGCTTATAAACAGGAATAAGCTCTAAAGAGCTTATTTAGAGCTTAATAGATGAAAACGACTTCAAATTGAAATCAAAGGACACAAGAAGCTTATAAACTGAATGTGATTACTAAAATGATTGAAGTACAAGTTTAAGAATGACAGTACAAGAGTTTAAAGCTATTTAAAAAGCTTGAAAGAAAAATTGCTTAAAATTGAAAGAAATACAAAGTGAAAATTAAAAACAAAAACAACAACTAAAACTAGAGTCTTCTATTTTAAGGGATGAAGAAAGAGGGAGTGTAAATTCTTGAAGCTTCATTTTAATCTCAGCCTCGTTGATCTTTTAAAACAATTTATGGCCGTTCTCAGTTTTTTGATCATGTGATGAGGTGTTTCTGGGCCAATAAGGGCATTGAACGTGGGCTTGTGATGTGGGGATGGTTATGGACGGCTTGGGTAATAAGACGAGCGGCGGAAGGGATATTGGCGATAGTTGGGTTTATGGAGGAAAGGAAAAAGGCGGGAAAGGTTGTTATGTTTGTTAGGGAAGACGTTTCAAACCGCGTATTCTGTTTAAAACTTTGAAGAGTTTGCAACATTAGCCCTTGTCTTTCACCCCGACCAAAATGTAGTATAGAAGCAAGTTTCAAATTGTCATTTTCAACCCTTGTGGTTTCCTTCTTCTTTTTCTTCTTTATAATCAAACTTTTCACTTTAGGCAAATTTAGTCCTTTGATCTTTATAACTCCAAATAGGCCTTTAAACTTTGAACACTTGTCACTTTAAGTCCTTGGCACTTCACTTGGCTTTCTTTCTTGCTGTATCGGCTGATCCGGCTTTGATCTTTGGCTATTTCTTTACTCTTTTTCTTGACTCTTTCGTTTCTTGTCGGTTTTTGACTGGTTTTTCTTCTTTTTGTCCTTTTTATCCTTTCCTGCACAATAGACACAAAAGCACACATTTTTCTATTCTTTTGGCATTTTCTTGGCTTTTATTTGGCAAAATCCCGGGTATTTAATATGTACAATTAAGCATTTATCATACCCCAAATAATGGATTGCCGTGTCCGTACGCATTATTTATCAGTGTTCACTTGTAAATACTAACAAAGTTTCCAAAATGCCCTTGCTTTCACTTTTATGAATAACCTTTTTCTTAAACAACTCTTAAGTTTTCTCAACATTGTAATCTCTTGAAAAACATTTAATGGCAATCATTGCAACTTGGCAACTTTTAGGTAATTGAGAATAGGCTTACTCCCGATTTAATAGAGCACAAAAGAGGAAAAATTCGTCATCCTTGGACTTTTCACTTAGACTAATTCAAAAGCTATTAAACAAGTTTCATTGTCAATATAAGTCCAAATGATTAAGCTCTTCATACTTTTACTTGTTGAACTTTTCACGCACACGGGATATATTAATGATGTAAGATGTGTGCACTCTTTTTAACTAACCTTAGATCAATTATCTTCATAGCTGTATATTCATCTGGAATGCTTTTTTTTTTTTATTTTTTTTTATTTTCTTTAATTTTTTACAAATAGCCTTTGTGAGCTCATTTGTTAATAAACATAGTATAAATCTCGACTCAAAGTAAAAGAGATTCGGAAACAAAACTTATAAATTTATATTGAGAAAAATGAAATTTTTTACCATTATTTTATTTTCCATGTACCTATAATTTATGTTTCTTTTTGCAATAGGAATGTGTTCTTAGTTCGAACCCCTACTTTAGGCATTTCTTCCCAATAGGATATCGCAACAACAAAACCGGTGTTTTTAGTTCGAACCCCACTCCGCTGCTAACGTTTGTGGGTTTATCGCGACAACCCTTTTCCTATATAAGCCAGAATCAAAGTCCTTAGTTGCAATCATAACCTAGGCCTGCGCTCCCTCGTGTTGAATGCCTTCGTACCTATGATTCATGTACATAGTTTTAACTCCTTAGTTGCGACCCATACGGTCTTTCTCAAACATGGATAGACAAACGATTAAAAACTCATAGAGATTTATTATTCTATTTTGTGCGCATGATCATTGGCACGAAAAAATAAGCTTTTGCATTCAGAAATGCTTCATTGGACATTCTTTTTATAATTTTCTTTTTGATGAATGGAAAAATTGTCACTTCTTCCAGGAAATTCAAATTATAAATTTGAAAACCAAAAATCTTACTGACTTATTAATATGAAAATTCTTTTTCAAATGTATAAGACTTTTTCTAAAGACATTGTTGACTTTGATTAATTAATAAAAGAGCACGTATATGTTTAAGTGTGTTAAGAGCTTAATGGGAGTAAAAAGACACAAATATTCATATAAGCTTTTGGTTTTCCAAATAATACCTTGTTAAGCATAATTTACAGTATATTTAACTACATCATTTCTCGTTCTTCACATTTTAAAATCCAAAGCAATAGGATTTGTGAAAGCTTGGCCCCACAAAAGGTAGGTTAAAGAACTAGCTAGGGCATTTTCACCCGGTCAAGTCAAAATTAACTCCTATTTCTCACATACGGTTCTAACAAAAAGTGGTTCAGTTTTTCCAAACTATAGCTTCTTTGAGCCTTTTCTTGTAAAGCAATAAAGTTTTAAAATTCTTTCATTTTTTCACAAAAAGGAATTCAAAATAAGATTCAAACAAGGTTGCGTGAAGTGCCAAGTCAATATCGCTAGATATCCTTCCCCAATAACTATAATGAAACTTTGTCCTCAAAGTTTAAATAATAAGGGTCAAAAGGAATCTCTTTAACAAAAATTCTAAGGGTCATGCCAAAGAATAGAGTTAGTTGATAAATAAAGCAAGGATAAGAGATTTCCTATGTATGATAGAAAAGATGGAGATACATCAATGGAAATTGTGGGAATTGCTTTGTCCCTTCTCACTAATTTTTGAACATGATGAAGCTTCCAAAATCAGAAAACATTAGTCAAAAATCACATACAACCAAAAAGAGACAATAAATACGAACAAGCTTCTCACTCTCATTTTTTTAATTGTTAGTTCTCAAAATATTTTTTAATAACGGCTTAGTTTTTGTTTTACCCAAGTACAAGATAGTACTTGACCACGAATTGATTTGTCTTGGGAGCAGAGAATAATGAAAGACATGAAAATGAAAATAAAGGCTAAAGCCTTGGGGTGCCCTCCCACGAAGCGCTTGTTTTTTATTTAGGGTCCCCTTCGCTTGACTCTTTCCCCAAACTAGGTCATTTTTTTTTTTTTATTTTGGTGGGTAATAGTCAGGGGGTGATGAAATTCCAAGAGGTTGGAATCCTCCCAAATTATGGATTGAAGATATACCGTTGCATTTTTGATTCCGAGTTCAAAAAAATTTTTAGAAAGATTTTTTTCAAAAGAGAAAATGTGAACCGGTCAATGCTTGGGTAACATAAAAGTCCGTTAAGGGTGGTGAGGGGGTCAAATACATTAAGAGTTAAAGAATCTCTTCCTTTTAAGCACATTATTCACAAAAATCCTACCGGATTAAAAATTTTATTGTCATCCCCGGGAGTATGTATGTGTTAAATCGGGGATAGGTGACAAATGGTAGAAAAGATGGTAGTATATGTGAAAGATTCTTACCGCTTCATCTAAAATAACATTTTCACCTATACCGGGTAAGAAGTTCACTATGTGTTAATTTCGTCAAAAATACATTAGCTTCAGCCATCAACGGGCTCGTCATCAAAGTACATGACTGTATCGGAAAGAATCATCGAGTCTTCAAGGGTATAATCATCAATAGAATTTAGTTGTCCTCCCTGAGTTTCACAGGTCACTCCTCGAACCTCGTAGTATCGGTTATCCAAATAAATAAACTAGTCACATCCGCCTCCTTCTAAAGGCTAAATCAAGATCACACAACGAGGGTTAGTAGAGGAACTGGGCCAAAGTATAGGAGAAATCGTGAATAGGAGGACGAGGAGACTAAAAAACGTTTAATCTTTTCAATTAAAATATAAACTTTCGACTAATTTCTCCGAGTGAAAGATACTGTCATCGATCTTAGAAAAGTCGAGATTCAATTTCTCCTCCGTCCTTCCTCAATATCAACATAGTCTATAAAAATTCATTCATAATCGTCATGGTGTTCCCTCGTATCCTCGTATCGACACAAACTTCACGATTTCGGCTTAAATCGAAGCTGGATGAGCAGTTCTACTCGTGGATTTCTCGTAATTAGGAATCATCAGCTCGAACAATTACACTCCCCCATACTAAAAGTCATCGGACTCACTTGGGTTTGAAACAATGGTTCTCAACACTAATACGCCTCCCGTTTCCGTTTAGTAGTGTTAATATGTCCGTCTCCAATTATGAGTGAACCTTATAGGCTTACGTTTTTGCGAAACGGGAGTGTGAATCGTATCCGGATGAACCGCATAAAATCCCAAATTATCGTCATCATCGTCAATGATAATCTTCTGAGTTCGAGCTCTAGCTTCAGACTCTCTAAGCTCTTTTGCTTCTTGTATGACTTTCCGAATTTCAATGCTTAGACCATTGAATCTAGATTTAAAGCATCATAAATCTTATCATCACATTTCCTTAATATATCAAAATTCGGATCTCTTCCTTTTGATATTCTCTTATTCCTAAATCATTCATCCATTCTTTTATTTCTTCTAAACATTGCTGCTTTTGAATCTCCAAATCTTGGATTCTCATTTTTTGAGGAGATTGACTTTCATTTAAAACTTGATTAGCTTTTTGAAGTTTCTCCTCAGCAAGCAGTTCCACAGTACTCTTCTCTTCTTGATCTTTCTGAATTAGGTTAGAAATTTCTTGTTTGGGAGGTTGTATTTCATTAAGGAGTTGTAAATCATTAAGAAAGATTTTGCAACAAATTCTTGCCAAATTATCAGGTTGAGTTTGCTCTTCTTCCACACTTGCTTGATTCTTCAAAAATTTTCTTCAGCAGAGCAATAACTTGTGCTCTTTTCAAATGAGGAATATGATCATACTTCTTCAGAAGTTTTGCATAGCTTCTATTAAGATCCGTTTGTGCTTTGTAGATTCACATACTTGCTACGGAGGAGTCTGTAAAAATCGGAAAAAATAACTGCGGGTGTTCGGTATGAAAATTCGGTCAAAGCCCGTTGAGAATGAGTATTATTATTATTACTCTCGGGTTCAATCGGTGACTATTGGGATCAAAGTGTGGACCCCCGCAATAAGCACAAACAAGATATTCGTTGTGGGAAGGTTGGTGATATGCATGTGGGAAACATTTAAAATTCTCGATTATAGCACGGTTCAGCTCAGAAATGATTCGGTCTTTTGGCGGAAAATTGTAACCGAATATGAGAGCACCTTTTCCACAAGATTCACAAATAAATTTTTGACAAAAATCCATTTAATTGGATATTCACCGCACTCATATACAACAATTATGATTGATGTGTGGAGTGATCTTGTGAATATAGTTAACCTGAGGGTCTTGATCCACATACGATTGGCTATCAGAGGGTGCATTATACAACGTTGGGCTGTGTGAATTGGATGACTCGGGAAGTATCTGTTAAAGTTTTGGCACTAAATTTCATTTTCAACACATATCAAGGAAATCTTTTTGAATTTTCATTCGTTTACGAGTACATCACATTGACCATATATATACGGACCTTCGACCGGGGTGCAACTTCTATCCGCACAATGCCGAGATGAGTTGGGTACAACAATGATTGGTCATTTGGAGTTCCTTTCGAATATACATTCTTTTGAGGTTCACAACTTTCCCCCTTTCCCCCTCTCAAATCAGTTTGAAAGTTTTTGAGTGCATATTAAAGGGAATTATGAACGAGTAGGGCGCCAGAAGAATTGAAACATTTATCGAGGATAAGGAAAATGAGAAGAATTAAACAAAATAAGAGGATATAATGAAGATTATTTTAGCTTTTCCGAATAATTAAATGAAGAAAATTAAAGAATTGAGATTGGAAGGTTCTTTTTGGAGAAAAATTTACATTTTTATGTATTTATTAGGAAGAAAAATATTTTTGGGAACGTTTATTTAAAGATTCCACGAATAAGTCTCTAAGAGTTACGACAAGTGAGGGATAAAAGCTTAGCGTGGCCGCAATGATACTTAGAGAGTAGCTATCACTTTTCTTTAAACTCACCTTATAGTTTGTAAACTTAAAGGTATTTATACGTCGTCCTCGCTAAACGTACTTCACGATTTGTTTTGTTGTTAATTGGAATGTTTAGATGGTTAGTAGTCATCCAATGTTTTTTTATTTATTATTATTTTTCGTTTTAATTCGATAGGAATCGATTTAATTGAACTTTTTATATTTTTTATACTCAACAATAGCAAAATAAACTTCCAAAGGAAGATCTTCGAAACTCTACTTCATACGAATATTCTTCAATCATACGCGTTTCACGGACTTCCCCGGCAACGGCGCCCTCAACATTTGGTTGTGTAGAATAGATCAAACAATTTATTATTATTAGTATTAATCCTGTAAGAATTCTTTCAAAATACTCTCAATAACATGAGAATTATATGTTAAAATCATATAGGAAAACACTAAATTTTTCCTTATTTTTATCGGGAAGTACTTTTATTTGCGGTCGTATCCCCAACGAAATCGTGAATTGAGAATTTAGGACTATATATTTGATTCGAGTTAAGGATTAGATAAAGGATTTTTGAATGATTGTTTTACACTACATAAAACACTATAATAGCACGAATTAAAAAAACAATGAAATAGCAGAAATTTAAATGCACAAAACGTAATTATGTGCGAGCTAAAAACTGAAAATTTAAAAATCTAAGCACGAAATTTTAACAAATTTTATACCTAAAAATCACAAATTTAAAATGAAAATTTTAGGAAAAAGAATTGAAATTTTTTAACTATTTTTCTATTTTTTAGGATTTTTCTAAGTAAAAGAAATTAACTAAAATCTATTTTAATTCCTAGAAAATACAAATCAAATGAGAAAAATATAGAAAAATGGTTTTAAGATGCTAAAATGGTGCAGAAATACAATGGCACAAAAAGCCCCAAATTTTATCAACTAAATGTGCCCTAATTTGATTGATTAAAACACAAACCCTAATTTTAATAAAACTAAAAACTAAAATTTAAATCTATTTTATTTATCTAGAAAGAACAGGGTAGGAATTGTAAGAAAGGAAAGAGAAAGGTAGGCGGGCTAACTTTAGAAAATTTACACTTTATTGAAAACTGGTAACCTTGAACTATTAAGAAATGACAGATTAAACCCTACGATTCTAGCTTATTTTGGCTTATTAAAAAATGAGATTCAGCAAAAACTTAAAACTACAAACTTGTAAAACAGCTTATTCTCTACAACTTTAACAAAAGCAACTTCTACTTTTATCAACTAGATAAGCTGGAAAATAAACTCTTTAGAACTGTTCACAGAAACAAGCCTATTCCCTAACTTTTATGACTTTGGCTTATTCCTAGCTTATTACTAGCTGAAAATAGAAAACAAAAGAAGCTATATGTAGGCTAAGATGTGCACTAAAGGATTCTAAACAAAAATTAGCTAGGTGTTAACAAGTTTAGCAAGAAAATTGAAATGAAAAAGTGCAAGTTTTAAGCTTGAAACTGTTTTGAAACAACAACAGCATTGGCTGTTGTTGCTGGTGCAATTGACCAACCTAAAAATGCAAGCTAAATTTTGAGGAGAGAACTTTTAAGACCTACTAAAAACTTGTATCTAACTTACTTCAAACAATTTTGAAAACTAGAAAACTATAAGTCTCTTTAAACTAAAATCACTCCATCATCTAAAGTGCCCTGGTGCTTTAACAAGGTTTTTAAACTCTAAGTTTTTGAATTCTTCAAACTAACTCCTAAAATCTTTTTAACTTTTGATATTATGACTAAACTCAACTGAATAAAGAGCTTTGACAGGGTAATGTTGACTTAAAGAGTCAAATAAGGCTAAATCCAAACACTCCCTAACTAATGCTGTCAAAACTAGATTGAGCTTAAAATCTGTCTAAAAGCTAAAACAGCTTAAACTTTTTATCTACTTCTATTTAAAATGACCTACTTAAGCTATTTTTAAACTAAAATGCTTAGCTTATGTTTAGAAAGAAGCTAGTTACTCTATTAAGCTATGATACTAACTATGACAGAAATGAAGATTAGGTGAACTAGATGAATCCTAGCTACAAGAAATTTAAAACAAATGCATATTAAAACTAATTCAACAAATCTAAACAGGATTAGGCACAAAGAAAAATAAGGAAATAAGCTAATTGAGTTAAGCTATGATTAAGCTAAATTGAATTTTAGAGAGTACAACCTGAAATTGTGGAATCTTCTTCACCTAGACATCCAAGAGTAGAGTCTAGGTGATCCTAAATGGCACCTTGCCTCTAAACCCGAGCTTTAAGCTCAATAAGCTAGTAAGTGCTTATTTACCTTGTTGCTTCCAAATTGAACTCAAAACACTCTAAGTAATCATGATTTTGATTAAAATTGATAAGATTGAGTAAATGAAGGTCTAAAAACAGGATTTAAGCTAATTTTGAGCTTATAAACAGGAATAAGCTCTAAAGAGCTTATTTAGAGCTTAATAGATGAAAACGACTTCAAATTGAAATCAAAGGACACAAGAAGCTTATAAACTGAATGTGATTACTAAAATGATTGAAGTACAAGTTTAAGAATGACAGTACAAGAGTTTAAAGCTATTTAAAAAACTTGAAAGAAAAATTGCTTAAAATTGAAAGAAATACAAAGTGAAAATTAAAAACAAAAACAACCCCCGAAAAATGAGCTTTACAAGTCCTATTTATAGAGAATAGAAGAGGAGAGGAGAGAGTTTCTTGAATCTTCCATTCAATCTCAGCCGTAGATCATTTTTCTTAACTCCAATTTATGGCGTTTTTGATCAGGTATGCTGAGGTGTTCTGGCCATAAGGGGCTATGTACACATGGCTCTGTGATGTGGGTGATGTTTATGAACGAGCTGGGAGTAATAAGAGGAGCGGGGGTATGGGAAATTTGGCTGAAGTGGGTTTATGAGGATAAAATGGGGGGAATAGGTTGTTTGTTTGTTAGGGAAGTCGTTTCAAACGCGGTTATTCTGTTTAAAACTTTGAGAGTTTGCACATTAGCCCATTGTTTTCATCCACCGATCAAACATGTTGTTATAGAGCAAGTTTTCAATATTGGTCATTTTAAACCGATTGTGGTTTCCTTCTCTTCTTCTTTTTCTTCCTTATAATCATAATTTCACTATAGGCAAATTTGTCCTTTTAGATCTTTATAAATCCAAATAGGCCTCTTAAACTTTGAAATGCTTTGTCACTATGGTCTTGGGCACTTCACTTGGCTTTCTTTCTATGACCTGTATCGGCCTGATCCGGTATTTGTTCTTTGGCTATTTCTTTACTCTTTTTCTTGATCTTTCGTTTTTTGTCGCGGTTTTTGATGGTTTTTGGCTTTTTGTCCCTTTTTATCCTTTCTGCAGAATAGACACTAAAGCCAGCACATTTTTCGTATTCTTGGGCATTTTCTGGCTTTATTTGGCTAATTTACCGGTGGTTTTCTTCATATATACAATTTTAGCTTTTATCAGCTTACCTAATGGGAAAAGTGCTATAGGTTCTAAAATGGGTGTCTTCAAATAAACTAATAAAGGTTGTCTGACTAAGTTTGGGTTTGTCTTATTTTGATATATGCATATAATTGGTTGCACAAGGGTTACACACATGAAGATAGGGATTGGATATGATGAGTTTTTGCCCCTTCGTTTTACTTAGATTGAAGCAATTAGGAATGTTATTCTATAGCATGACTCATTTAAAGGTTTATGTTGTACCATATGGATGTCAAAAAAGTTTCTTTTCTTTATTGGTAAGATTGAGAGGCAAGTCTTATGTTTGGCAACACATTGTTTGAAGATCCAGACTTCCTTAAACAGAGTATTAAAAGTTGAAACGGCAACTTTATGGACTGCGATTAAAGCTCCTATAGGCTTGGTTTGAAACCATTGTTCAACTTATTGTCTGGATCTATTGGGTGTCAAAGAGAAAGATAGACAAGAATTTGTTTTCCAAATAGGAACTAAAGTAATATTCTAATAGTTATGAATATATGTTGATGTATTTCATTTTAGGGTCTTACATGGAAAGGAGATGTAGTGTATGAATTTAGATGATGAATAATGCTAGAAGTTCTAGATGAGTTCATATGGAGAGCTCACATTTTCTGAGGTCTGCAAGTGAAGAGAAGGAAGATGGAATATTTATAAAGCCAAGACCAAGTATGTGATAAGTTTTAAAAAAATTTGGTTTTTCACTCGATGTCGAAAAGAAGCAAGAACACCTATGGAAAAACACAAAAAGCCTTAGCTAAGGATGCAGAAGGAATAAGATGTAGATATGCATACACTTATATAGATCATGATTGGTATCAAGATGTATCTAACTTTACAAGGCCTGATATTATGTTTGCAGTATGAGTGCTTGTGCAAGATTTCAAGTTAATCCTCGAATTTAACCCATTTATGCTGTGAAATGGATCTTTAGATATCTTAAACGGTCAATATATTGGGCCTTTTGGGTCATAGTAGATTACCCGTTTGATTGGTGGCATTATATTGACAATACT
Source organism: Tanacetum coccineum (assembly GCA_026074375.1). NCBI lineage: Eukaryota > Viridiplantae > Streptophyta > Magnoliopsida > Asterales > Asteraceae > Tanacetum > Tanacetum coccineum. The sequence goes on along the minus strand of BQNB010069168.1, from coordinate 6,364 downwards.
ATAGCAGGAGCAAGTTTAGATAGAAATCCACAACGGAGGTTGCTAATATTCCTAAGGTGCAGCTTGATTCATGGCATGCAAAAGCAGACTGTGGTTGCTATTACAACTAAAGCTGAGTATATAGATCTTCCAATTGCTTCGGACATTGTGCTTGGTCCAAAATACATTGTTGGTTTATGCGATATGTTTGTTTATGAAGACTAAGATTTCTCATTTACGCTAATGAGAGTACTATTGCATAGTGAAGTACCCTGTTTTTCACTCAAAGACAATGACAATGAGATTAGGCATCTACTTTATTAGAGCGTTCAGATGAAGATAGCTTTTTCAGATGATAAATGATTCACACAGAGCAGACATCGTTGCGAGTTGCTTATAAAAGCATTTGATGTTTGCATATTTTAATATCTAATTGCAAGTATTAGAATGCTTAACCTATGAAGTATTGATTAAGGGGAGGTTAATTATGTTAATATACAGCAGATTATACAACAAATGATGATTGAAATGGAGTGGAAAAGCTGTTAATGATGAAATTCAAGTTAGTTCTGTTGGGTTAACTTACTACTGGTAAGTATAATTAGTGTTGCTAGTCATACTTAATATTGCTATGTTAATATTGTTAGTTATACTTACTACTATTTTTGCTTTAATATTGTAAGTATTAAGAAAATTGGAGAGCATAAAAACAGAAAGAGAGACGTGTGAACTAAAAATAGAAAGAGTGACTTTGTGAGCTAAAAGAAATGAGAGAGTTAGTGAGCATAAAAACAGAAAGAGAGCTGTGTGATATAAAAACAGGCAGAGTGATTCAGTGAGTAAAAGAATTGAGAGAAATTGTAAGAATAAAAACAGAAAGAGAGCTGTGTGATTTAAAAATAGATAGAGTAAATTGGTGAGAAAAAGAATTAAGAGATATAGTGAGCTGAAAAACAGAAAGAGAGTTGTGTGGTATAAAAACAAATAGAGTGAATTGGTGAGAAAAAGAATTGAGAGATGTAGTGAGAATAAAAACAGAAAGAGAGCTTGTGAGAATCAAAAATTGATGATGGAAATGCTTTTTGGAACAAAATTAGAGTTAACGCTGGTGACTCAAACTTACTACTGCTAGGCATACACTTACTACTGCCAATATTAGTTAATACTGCTAGGCATAAACTTACTACTGCTGGTTAAGTTAATGCTGCCAAGCATAACTTACTACTGCTGGGTTACTACTGTCAGGTTAGTTAATGTTGTTAGGCTTAACTTAGTACTGCTAGTTCAAGTTAATGCTGTTAAGGGTGATTTCATAAATACTTTAATTGAGGGTTTCATTCAATCACTTAATCGATTTCAATCTTTGTTATACCCTCTAATCATAAACCCTAACTTAATTTCATAATTAATCATCAAAACTTAACATTAATGGCTGCCCTAACCTTCGCTAGTTCACACAACATGGTCGCATTCTTAGATAAACCCACTGAGAGTGATAGATTCGAGCAAATTGTGGATTTTTTGAATGCACATCCTATCAAATATGCGTTAACGGTTAATCCCACAGTCTATACTTCATGTATTGAGCAATTCTGGGCTACTGCAAAGATGAAAACTCTTAATGAAGAAGTGCAGATACAAGCCCTAGTGGATAAGAAGAAGGTGATCATCACTGAGACAAGTGTAAGAAGTGATATTAAATTAGAAGATGCTGAAGGTAATGAATGTCTGCCAAATGCTACAATTTTTGAACAGCTGACACTCATGGGGTATGAAAATCTTACATAGAAGCTTACATTTTATAAAGCTTTCTTTTCACCTTAATGGAAGTTTTTAATTCATATAATTCTATAATGCCTTAGTGCTAAAACTACTGCTTGGAGAAAATGTAGTAGCACTATGGCCTCTTCTATCATCTGTCTTGCCAAAAACCAAAAATTCAACTTTTCCAAGTATATTTTTGACAATATGGTGAAGAACTTGGAGGGTGGGGTTAAATTTCTAATGTATCCAAGGTTTGTGCAAGTGTTCCTGGATAAACAATTTAAAGGAATGTCCAAACATAAAGAGATTTATGTTACACCTTCTCACACTAAGAAAGTCTTTGCTAACATAAAGAGGTAGGGAAAAGACTTTTCTGGTAGGGTCACACCATTATTTCCAACCATGATGGTTCAAGCTCAGGAAGAAGTAGGTAAAGGTTCAGCAAATCCAACTGATCCCCCATCACACACCCACTACTACTCAACCATTAACATCTAAACCCCAGAAGAACAGTCTAGGAGGAAACAGAGGAATGACACTAAGGTTTCTCTACTTAGTGATCCTACAAAACTTGTAACATATAAGACTGAAAATGTGGCAAGCGTACCTACAACTTCCAATGATCCACTACTTAGTGGTGAGGATAGACTGCAACTTAATCAATTGATGAATTTATGTACCAACTTACAAAAGAAGGCTCTTGATTTGGAGAAGGCCAAGACTGCTTAAGATAGTGAAATTGCTAGTCTAAAGAAGAGGGTCAAGAAGCTAGAGAGGAGAAATAAGTCAAGAACTCTAAGGCTCTAAAGATTAAGGAAGGTTGGTAGATCTGCAAGAGTGGTTTCTTGTGAAGATGAAGGTTTGGGTGATCAGGAGGATGCATCTAAATAAGGGAGGAAAATTGTTGATATTGATGCTGATGCAGAGGTTACATTGATTGACGAGACTCAGGAAAGGAATGATGATAACCTAATGTTTAATACAGGTGTTCTAGATGAGCAGGAAGTTGATGTTGAAAAGGTAGTTAGTACTGCTGAAGTTACTACTGCCAGTGCTACAACAAAAACTGTTGATGAGTTAACTCTGGCTCAGACCTTAATAGAGATCAAAGCAGCTAAACCCAAGGCTATTACAACTGCTGCTACAACAACTACAACTACTGTTACAAGATCTAAAGCTAGAGGGGTTATAGTTCAAGAGCCAAGTGAATTTACATCAACATCTTCACAACCATCACAACTTCCACTGGCTAAAGATAAAGGCAAAGCAAAAATAATTAAGCCTAAGGAGCCTTTGAAGAAGAAAGATCAGATTATGTTTGATAAGGAGGTTGCTCAAAAACTTCAAGACCAATTAAAAGTTGAATTGGAAGAAGAAGAGAAGCTTGCAAAACAAAGAAAAGAAGATGCAAACATTGCTGAATGGGATGATGTTTGATAGGTGTAAAATACACATGTCCGTTAACACCAAAAATGACCCTAAATGACCAAAAATACAGTAAAAATGGCAAAGATATGTGTGTTTTTGTGTTTTGTGAATGCAGGTATGGATAAAGCAAAAATCACAAGGAAACAATCAAAAACGGGACGGACACAAGGAACGGAAGAGCACAAAAGAAGCCGGGGATTAAAAAGCCAAAGTCAAAAAGTCAACCAATGGTCAAACCTTGGTCAACTCAAGTCAAACAGTCAAAGTCAACACTAGAAGACAAAGACCCCAAAGTTACAATACTAGTCCCTCAAGTTTCCAAAATTACACAAAGGGTCCCTAAAAGCTAAATGGGCTTTTACCTTTCCATGAACCCTTACCCGGAAACAATATAACCAAATCCTTACCCGGCCCAAATTTCCTTAACCCATTATCCTCAATACATAGTCCAGGGGCCAATTCTGCCATATTTGAAAGATATTTAAAACACCTAAACTTTCATTAAGCAAAGAGAGGGACTTACTTTGCCAATAGCCAAAGTTCAAATTCTTTTTAACTGTTTTCAGTTAGAAAAAGGCGCCAAGAAGTAAAAACACTATTCATCATCCCTTCCAAAAATTACCACGCAGTCAAACAAGGGGCTTTTCTCAATTGAAGGGTGATTTAGACAATTCAAGGGAAGATGAACAAGATGGCAAGGTTAATTAAGTAATCTCAAGGCACTCATTGGCTCACTTAGCAAAGGAATGCCACGTGGAAGCAAGGAAGCACAAGAGATTGCTTGGTTTTACATTGGTATCACTCACACAACAAGCACAAACGTCTCATCAATGGATTGCCAGCTTGGCAATCCGTGTGAGATAAGTTTGTGATCCAACGGACAAGATCAAAGCTCCAATGATTGGGAAATTGAATGGTGTTGATTGAAAGAAGCGTGGGTAGCAAGGAAGACCTAGAAGGTTCAGAGAAGGGCTATAAATAGCACACACTTTTCACACACACAGGATCTAGTTTTTTTTAGCTCTTTAATTTTTAGCTTAATTTTTAAATGTAGTTTATGTAATTTCTTTTAAGCTTTTGTATTCAAGTATTGTAAGCAAGTTTTTAAATCAATGAAATTAAGTTTTATTTTAAGGAAATCTGTCATAAGCTTTTGTTTACTCATCTTCCTTTTCAACTGATAAGCTTCTGTCTCATAAGCTCTAATAAGCTCATTATAGCTCATCCAAGTCTATAAGCTTGGATTTGAGCTTAAAAGGCACTTAATCTACTTAAATACTTAAAATCATTTAATTACCTAAGCTTTTGGATTGATTGGACTTATGGAAGGGGATCCAATAATGGAAGGGATCCCAAGGACTTTACTGGCTTATCCTTGGATAAGCCAGAGCTGTTGATAAGCTCATTAGAGCATAAGCTTCTGTTTAGCTGAAGCTATTGGTTAGTTTACATTTAAATTCATTGTTTTAATTTACTAGTTAGCCTAGTTATTTACTAGTTGCTTAATTGCTTAATTTGTTTGCTTATCTAAATGCTTATCTATGCTTAATTAGTATTCTAATTGCTTATTAGTCTTGTTTAATCATCTGTTTTTAGTTAATATAGACTAGATCATAGTTTTCTTAATATTTGTCATAAAATCTTAAAAACCAAAAAAATATAGTTTGCATAAGTGTAGATCATAGATCCTAGCTTATTAGGTTATGGATTAATGTTATTTAAGTTTGTTTTAAGCTGTTTATAATCTGGTTTTAAGGTTTCACTCACTAGTTTCTAAATCACAAGCTCTTTTCAAAACTGTCATTATATATAGGAGTGTTTGGATCAGCTTTGTTTGACCTCTTAAAGTCAAAGCTTCTTGGAAATTTTTTTCTTTAGTTAGCTTGATTATCTTATTTGATTAAGATATGAGTTGGTTTGTACTGTCAGTTTAAGCTCATAAACATTTTGAGGCTTAATATCTTTGAGTCAGCACCAGGGAAGGTTTCTCTCTTAAATTTTTGAGTAAGTTTTTGATCCAAGCCTTATAGGCTTGGTATTTGCTTGATAAGTAATTAAACACTCTCATTGAGTGAGTTTAGTGCAAGGGAAACCACCAAGGTTACCTGCATTTTGGTTTTAGCACTCTTGTCAAGTGCATCAACTTGTATATCAGCAGTTAATACTGCTGACATTTTTAATTGCATTTTAAGCTAGTTTAGTGGAAATTAGAGTTTAAAATTTAGTAGGCTTATAGATTACATGTAGGAAAATATAGATAAAAACTTAGTTTTTTATAATTTAGCTTAATTCCTAGGGTAAATTATCTTTAAAAGTTTTCAAAAATCCTAAAAAAAATCAAAAACAGTAGTAACTTAGACTTAGTTTCTTAATTTGTATTTCTAGCTTATAGCACTTGTTTTCATGATCTGGATTCATAGCTTATATGTAGGTAATCTAGTTTCCAAAATCTAAGGTTTAAAATTAGCTTATTGAGCATTTGAGCTTAAGTTGATTTTGAGATTTTAATGCTTATTTCTGACTTTGCCATTAAGTTTACTAGATTCAGATAGCTTATAGTTTTGTTAGTATAGTTAGCTTATCAAATTTAGATACTAGACATCTTAAGCTAGCTAGAACAGCTTTTAGATTTGCATTTGAGCTTATAATGAATTGTGTGCAAGCTTTTTAGTCAATTCTAGCTTTTAAGAGCTCAAAAGCTCACTTTCTGTAAACAGAATCTTTTAGAGCTTAATTTTGAGATTCAGCTCATACTTGTTTTGTTAAAAGTGCTTTAAATTGTATGCTTAATAAGTTTTAGATTTTGGTTTTCAAAAAAATAAAAAAAAAATGCAAAAAGGGCAGGCTGGGACTTGAACCCACGACCTCCCTCTCACAACACTCAAGCTTTAACCAATAGACTAGGTGGGACAATTCATTCTCACTTCCTTTCATTTAATATTTGTACTTTGTTAGGAAAATATTGTAAACAGACTTAATACTGTTAGTATTAAAGTTAAGTCTGTTAGTTATAGTTAGTACTGATAGCTGAATAGTTAGTACTGTTAGTTTAGAAGTTAAGTCTGGTAGAGCAAGTTAAGTATGCCAGCATTAACTTAAGTCTGACAGTATTAATATAACACCCTGTGTTTTCAAAGTCTTTGACGACGTCAATAAATGTACTATTTATTGTTAGTATTGTACGTGTTTGCTT
>BQNB010069167.1:0-33592 GCA_026074375.1 Tanacetum coccineum | reverse complement strand
TTGACTAAAAAATAAAAGGGGTCGAATAGATTGACCTGGCCAAAAGTCACGGGCACAAAACCAAAAGCCATATAATATCAGTAAGTCAGATTATTATTTGAAGTAAAATGATTTTGTAACATGATATTCGACTTACAATTTTGGTTAGATTAAGCCTGTTGGATCTCGACATCTGTGCTTGATTATTGTTCATGTAGGTACGCAAGATCTGCCAAACAATAGCATTTTTGTCTCCTGCAGCATGTATGATTTTATCGTCTGTGGACTTGGGTTTGCCACCATGGGAAGTTGTCACTATCCTTACTGGTGGTATAGCACTATCAAGCTTTGCCTTATCAGGTGCTGAACTAGGCATCAAATTTGGTATTTTCAAGCATTTTCGTTTTCTTTCATGAAAAAGACTTAGTATCATCGTTGTTTGTTTGGTTGCAGGACTTTATTGTACGCACCAAGATATTTCACCTGAATACGCAAGCATACTTTTGGTATATTCATTGTACTAATGACTCTTGACTACATGAAATATCAATTACATATTTCATCCTGAGACTTTGTTTCGTACATTCAGGGAATTACGAATACTGTAGGGGCAGTTCCTGGAATTATAGGTGTTGCTCTCACCGGATATCTTCTGGATTCAACTCATTCATGGGGTGTAAGTTTCATCAAACATTGCTTAATCTTCACTTCTTCATCAAAAGTAACTTAAATAAATCTACTGTTATTTCATGTAGATGTCACTCTTTGCACCATCGATTTTCTTTTACCTCACTGGTACAGTCGTATGGTTAGCATTCGCAAGCAGTAAACCCCAAAGTTTCAAGAAGATAGATTAAAAGATGAGACTATATTGGCTACTACTAACTTGGATCCCTTCAACAATTTTGGCTAGAAGGTGACTAACTTTCACTAACCAACACTATTGTAATTTTGTGAAGTCATGGATATATGAAAACAAGTATAACACTAGAATATTGAATGTGTATGATTCTTGTATATTTTGGTTAAGAGATTAAGATAGAAAATCCCGTTATTTATAGAACCTGGCATGACTCGTGAGGAAACATAAGAGAATAAGGGGCAACACGTTGGGTCAAAATGGATACTTTATTAGTTTAGAGCATAGCCTAAGGATCTAATATTTTGCGGAAAATAATTAAGGGTATTGTATGCATTGGAAAAACACTTTAGCGACTTTCACCCTTTTGGACATAATATATAACCAAAATCAACCCGTTTGTAAGAATCAGGTCAAAACTGCCACCGCAACTAAAAGAAAGACACGAAAGCAAACAACTTTAACCAATAACATAATGCATTTCATCTTAAAGAGACTTTAAGGATTAAAAAAATCACAAATGCTAATCAATATATCTATGACTCGATAACCAAAATGGAGCTGATTCTCAGTTCCATTCTATGTATGTATGAATATGATGAAACAATCTAATTGCTGCAAGCATACAACGTAAGATGTGGGAGATGAGCAAACACAATAGAATAAGGAGCAACACTTATTGGCTCTGAAGAATTAACATGCACAGGCTCCAATGGTGGAATCGCGTCATTCGCATCTACTGTCAACTCTTTACCATTAAGCATCATTACTTGACTGTGTAAATTCCTGTTTTTGGCTGTTAGATGGTATTCTTCTCGTGAGTTTATGTCATCAATCATGCTGCCGCGTGGTTTGTTTCCTTTATGCCAGTGATGATGATGACCAGATATGAGTTTATGCACCCTCAACGTGTTATTCAAAGACAAGTTTACTTCGACTCTAGTTGTGTTGTCTAGATTGATCAATAGTAGCGTTATTCCCTTCTGCAATAGAGATTGTGAACATCATGAGACTAGGAAATGCCTTTATTATTAGTCTGTGGTTTTCATAAAAAAAACTCCAAAACGGAAGTGTTAAAACTTTCACGGGCATTCAAGAAACGGAGGTGTGATCATTTTTAACACATGCCCAAATGGATTGGGTTGATTTAGACCAATCCCCCAACACGTTCTACTCCATTTTCTTTCATTCTATAAATAACTATGTATTCAATAGGATCATAAAAAGCTGTAGTGTCAAAATATCAGTCTAGAATTAAAGCGATATAACAGGTTTCAAGCAGTTGAAAACATTTTGAATGACTTCAACCAACTTGACCCGGTCAAATTGACTCCTTTTTAGCCTTAATCTAAGATCTTTCTTGTTTAACCCATTGGAGAAAGCTTACAACCCGAATTGACCAATTTTTAACAAGGTGGGCAAGCTTAACTAATATACACCTTTAAAAGTAAAGTCTATAGTGAACTTACAGATTCTTTAGCACAATGTGCATAGGCTCGTATTTTCTTGGTCCCGGTAAAGTTTGCAGAAAGAACCTTTCTACCCATCAACCGATGCCAAAGAAGAGCGCTGATAGGAAACAACAAAATCACGTTACAAACTTTACCAAAGTAAATATTTAATTTTAACCTAAATAGTGAAAGCATAATACAAAGCTCAGGTACGAACCTGTAGTAATCTGGATTCGGCTCAAACGTTGTAGTGTTGAGCAAACCATAGTTTCCTCCAATTAAAGTTTGTCGGCAGTATGTTTTTGTGTTATAAACGGATGACATACCTAGCTGATCCAGGTACCTGCACAACACCGATGTCCCATGAGGCCATGATGGATATACTCTTCATAAATGGTATTTTGGTTTTTTTACACTTGCTTACCAGAAACTAAACACAAATGCATTGGTGACTAGATTATGTCCACTGTTATAAGCACCTCCGGCTTCACCAACCCAAGCAGAAGCTGAAGTTATAGAAGTCTTGAGGATGTTTTGAAGTTGCTTAAATGTATCGGCCTCGCCATCAAGATAAGATGGATCAAGTATCTTTTCAACAAGATGTTGATCAACCCCTGTTAGAAACGAAAAAAGATTGTAACTTTCCAAATTTGGTATCTTGGAAGTTAAACAGAATGTGCTTCATTTATCAAATAGAATACCTGGGCCAAGATTGTAGATATGGTGAGTGATTATGTCTAGGGTCTCGGGTGTTCTGTCTATAAATTCCTTGAACCAGTTAGCATCAAAGAAACCGCCGGGTGCAATTATTCGCGGCTTAGGCTCAACACCCTCATAAATTTCCTGAACTATGTTTCGTAAGGTCCTTGTGTCAAAAGCATACTGAGATGCTGCTACTTTTGTTCCAACTCCACTTCCACTAAGCTCGTTTCCTGCACGATATTTAAATGAGTAGAAATCAGTTATGGTAATCATATTAAATTATGAGGTGGAAACTATGTGTTAATGTGTTGGGCAGTCTTGGGGCTGGGTGGGTAACAAGGCGGGAGAATACCAGTTAGGTTGGATCATTGCATTGTCGGGTCGCTCGGGGTGACCTAAAACACTTTTTGTTCAGTATATTTTAGTTGATTATAGATAGTGTGTTAATAAAATAAATTTATAGGAAGTTTATGCATAGAAAATACACTTTTGCGGATTTTGAACCTTTTGACCTATTCCTTTGGCTAATTCTTTTACTTTATGTGTTTGATCTAAAACATGTACTAAATCGACCCATGTGATAATGTTAGGTGAATGCATTTAGGTGAATGATTTGTAACATGTGATAATATTAGGTAGATGACCTTACCTAGCTCCCAAGCATACATGGTGTAATTCTTTTTAACTGTGTAACGTATCAAAGATTCAGCATTTGCAGAGTCCCAAGCTCCAACTGCCGAGCCATCAGCTACCACTGTCTTACCAGCAAGTGCATTCAATCCGAAAATTATTTCAGCCCTGAATATATGCCATAACTATAAGCCTTGGGAATTCTGTTTCGATATAAATGTATAACTGTAAAGATAAGAAACAAGGGTAATTCTGATTTACCCTGTTTCTTCAAAGAAGTTGCTTAATTGATCCCATCTGTTTAAAGGCAGGCAACCGTCGGTAAAACCAAATAACACTGAGGTGTTTTTGGTGAATCCCGTGCAGGGCTTCGGGTTATTTTCTGTTTGGTAAACAACCTTGTCCTGTAAAGTCCCTCCTAATCTAATCTTTAGTGGTGAAAAAGCTGCATTAATTGTCCAAAGAGATCAGGTTAACAAGCTACCTAATTAGGAATCTTTTGACTTTAAAAGTCAAACCTGTAGTTGACAAGCTACTAACTATGCTTACATTGGCTCACACTTTGTTTCAACACAGATTCTCTATTTTATTATGATAATTATTATATTTGTTTATGAACTTACTGATCCATATACGAGAATCGAATATATGTATACTAATTTTGGAAAAGAAAGCACTTTGTTTGACATTGGAAGTAAAGTATAATAAGTAAGCGAACAATGAAGCCGCTTCTTTTTTGTTCTTACCTTTGATGGCGTTCTGAAAAATCTTGTTGCTTAGATCCTGCATAGAAGAAAGATTGCTTCAATATATCAAATTAACACTAACAAACACACACAAGACTCCAAATATGTAGTATTCATCGTAGACGAACAACCAATTTGTCAAATTAATGGGCCGGTACCAATATAAAACACAAACATGAAAATTTAAACAACTTTTTTATCATCTAAAGTTCTAAGCTGTAACTTCCTTGCAAATCAGCCATTATTCTTGCAGAAGTGTAAAAAAAAGCTAGGCATTATTTTGTTAGAAAGTATAAACTGTAAATGCAAACATACAAAGCATAATTGGTCTATTTTGACTAAAAAAGGTATATGATGATTGATGTCCAACAATTAAAATTCTTAGAAACATCTCTTGTAGATTAGGTGTGCATCATCAATCACACACACTACACACCTCCAAAAACACACACAGGTTCAAAAAAATACCATAAAACTCAGAAACAATAGCCACAATTCAAATTTTATAGACAACCCTTGTAGATTCAGCAGTAACATCACAGGTAAAACACACTTACTAAACAAAAAGTACTAATGGTAATTAGTTTCCAACAACTGCCCAACCTTAAAATCTACAAACAACCATTGTAGATTCAGATATAACATCATCAAAAACACACAATTTCAAAAAAAAAAAATTAAAAAAAAATACCAGATTCATAATTTTAAACCTTAAACAACCCTTGTAGATTCAGGCATTCAGCTATAACATCATCAATTACACACACAACTTCAAACCATAAAAACAAAAAGCAAAAAACATGCCACATTCTCAATTTAAAATCTTTAAAATAAGAAAGAACTTTTAGATTCAGCTATAACATCATCAACTCATCAATAATCGCTATCACTTTACACCTTACAAAACAAGCACATTTCCTCAATAATAAAAACGTAAAAAACATCCACTGATATTTTACTTAACCAAAAATTGTACTTAATGATAATTGATGTCGAAATCAAATAGCGCCTCTTTTATGATTCTCAGCTAAAAATCATAATTATAACACATACTTTAGTCCTTAACACACACACACACAAATTCAAATTTTTAGATGCAAAAACATACCACATTGAGAAGAGAAGCATGACCCCAACTACAAGTACCATAATCACACTTCTCAGGTGGCCACCAATCCATTGTAGCACAAATAAAATCACTATCAATCTTAGCAATTGCACTTTTGCCATCAATAAACACCCTTCCTTGTATAACCACCTCATCAAGCCCACTTGCATCCACATAACTACACCTTAAACTTATAAAAAGAACCAATATATAAACACCCTTTTGAAAATTAAACTGACCCATCTTGTCAAAAACTGTTCTTGCTCACTATATGTAAAGTTCAAGATTTCAAGACATATATATATAGATATAGTGTATAATGTAATGTATGTATCTGTCTGTCAATGTGTTGTTTCTTCACATGAAAAGATTTATCTTTATGGCATAAAAGGGGGAAAAGAAAAGATTAGTGTTTTTTAAAATGTGAAGTTAGTCAAGATTTGGTGTTTATATTTTGGGTTTTGAGCAACATTTATTGTGTTTAATGGGAGTGTGGGGTAGGGGGTGGTGCTTTGCTTTGCTTTGGAAAGTACTCAAGTAGAAAAAAGATTGCTTAACATATGGAGAAAGAAAGAGATGGTTTTGTTACAACCTATCCAAAATACTTTTTCTGGAGCTTTTCTAATAAGTTGTTTGTTAAGAACTTTTTTGGGCAAAGTACATTGCTTTTGAACTTGTTTGGTATGTAAGAGACTGCAGGAAGAGTTACGGGGACGTAAAGATAAGAAAAACGTTGATGGGTGACGGTCTAAAAAGCGTTTTATATGTAAAAACGACGGACGCTAGCTTTTGAACCACCACATAATAGTATGAGTTCATCCGATGACTTATAGTCAAGACAAGTATGTTTTATATGTGTATTGTATATCGTATAAGATCATTAGTTTGCGTTTAACAAAAATGTATATACTAAACCACTTCAAAGTTTGAACTAACATATTTTAATGAGTACACTACAAAATTCGTTCATGTGGTTTGGTCAAATTGCAAGTTTTATTCATATCATTTAAATCATCGTTTTTTTGAATAACTTACAAGTGCACATATGTTTCTTGACTAAAGTTAAATTACTAAACTACTATTTTCGTTTTCTTTTTTACTTTGCTCCTTACGAGAGTAATTTTTAGTTATTTATTTTTGACCATACCATGGGACGATATTTGCAATTTACTCTTTTTTAATTATGACAAAAATCTATATTTTGGTAAACAAATTTTATAAAAGTTTTGGTAGGGGTCGAGGGTGTCGAAATTGAACGTGTTGAAATAAAGTTTTCAACTTTATAATAATAAAACTTGCAACTGGCGCCACTATATTTGGAATTTATTTTGTTAATAATTTAAACTTTTAGAATTTGCTTTTTATTTGGTATTTAGCTATGAAAAAGAAAGAATATAAACTTTTGATTTAGAAAATATTCGAGAGGGCTTTACAAGAAAGAATACTATACCAAATTTAAACTATCTTATATTTGGACATGCACATGTGATATTGTGATTTTTTTTTTTTTAACAGCGGATTTTATTAAGAAACTAGCAAGGAGCTAGAATTACAGAGAAATCAAAGAAGGGTTTTTAAGCCAATCATCCCAACTGAACGATGCTTTACATCTAGACTTACACCAATAAAAAGATATGGAAACAACATCATCAAAAATAATCGCCTTTGAAGGTTTCTTCTCCTCGAATAGAAGTTTGTTTCGATAAGACCACACAAGCCACCAAACCACAAAAAAGACACCTTGGATCATCATCTTAACTTTAGACTGAAGACGTAAAGAGGCCATCCAGTTGATCCATTCAGTGAAGGAGTTAACGTCCGAATATTCGATATCCCACCAAGAACAAATTTTGCGCGCAATTTGTCTAACTAAACAACAACTAAAAAATATATGTCTCGTAGATTCAACCCCCCTATCACAAATGGGACAAAGGATAGAATCGATCTCAATACCTCTACGCGAAATATTGAATCTCGTAGGAAGCGCTTCCAATTTGATTTTCCAAGCTAGAATATTCACCTTAATCGGGACACTTTTAATCCAAAGAGTTTTAGAATCAACCGTCAAGAGACGTTGATCATCAATAAATCTCCGAATAGAAGCGACAGAAAACTCCCCCGATCCCTCTAAAGACCAGAACCATCTATCAGGACACGGATTAAGCACGATCGGAATGAGCAAGTCCGTAAGCTTCTTGAACTGAGACTGCTCGATTCCTCCTCTAATGCTGCGACGGAAGTTATTATCAAGGCTGGGCTCATTAAGCTTCATACAGATTGACGCATCTTTAATATTATCAAGAGCATAAATACGGGGAAATAAGAGCTTCAAAGGCTTGCTGCCAATCCAAATATCGTCCCAGAATTTCGTAGTTTCGCCATTGCCCACTTTAATATACATAAAATCACGCATGTTAATACCTTGATCTTTCAACTTCCTGACTTCATTAATAATATCCCTCCAGCAGGACCTGCTAGCATATTTAGAGACTTTATTTACCTCACCATCAACTCCGTAAATAGCCTTAATTACTCTAGACCATAAAGAATCATTATGGGAATAAAATCTCCAGAACCATTTCATCAATAAGGCTCTGTTAAGAGCAAAAAGGCTTGAAACTCCAAGACCACCTTTTTCTTTGGCCGCCAACACACTGTTCCATTTAACCCAAGAAGATTTGTTACTTTTGAGCTCATGTCCATTAAAAAACTGGCATCGGATAGATTCAAGCGAACGAAGCACCGTTAAAGGGACTTTAAAGATAGACATGTGAAATATCGGTATCGAACCTAAGACCGATTTAAGTAAAGTAAGCCTACCTCCAATTGAAAGGGACTTTAATTTCCAATTGGATAAGCGAGATTTCACCTTATCAATAATTTCCGTCCAAGCTTGTACACGGGACATGTTGCCTCCCACTTTTGTACCTAAGTAAGTAAACGGCGTATTAAGAATTAGACAACCGAGTTTTGAAGCCGCTACTTTGATCTTATCATCTCCAACATTAACCCCCATAATCTTGCTTTTAGACATATTGATACGTAATCCCGAAGCTCGAAAGAAGCATTCCAAAACATGAACAAGAGTATTAATATTATCATCACACCATTGACCCACAAACACCGCATCGTCCGCATAGAACATATGAGAAAGATTCACCAAAGGACTTAGATGAATTCCTTTAAATAAACCGACGTCCACAACACTTTGAAATGATAAATGTAGGCTCTCCATAATTAAAATAAAAAGGAACGGAGATAAAGGGTCACCTTGCTTAAGCCCTTTGAAGAATTGAAATTCTTCCGTAGGACTCCCGTTTATGATGATGGAACCCCTCGAAGATCTTAAACACTTTTGAATCCAATCGCGCCACTTATTGCCAAAACCGAACTTTTTTAGAACATCATCCAAGAAATCCCAACGAACCGAATCATAAGCCTTTTCGAAATCAACCTTGAAGATTAAGGATTGCTTTTTCTTGGACTTACACCATTGAATGACCTCATTAAGAATGAATGGCCCATCTAAGATTTGTCTATCTGAAATAAAAGCGGATTGAACTTCATTAACAATATCACCCAAAACTCCCACAAGACGATTGGCCAAGATCTTAGCTATGATTTTGTAAATGCTTCCAATAAGACTAATTGGTCTAAAGTCTTTAACCAAATTAGCGTCATGAACTTTCGGGATTAAGGCTATGAAACAAGCATTACATCCCTTGGGAATGTCACCGAAGGTAAAGAAATAATTAACCGCCGCAAACACATCATTTTCAATACATGTCCAAAATTTTCTATAAAAGCCAAACGAAAATCCATCCGGTCCAGGAGATTTGTCGGAACCACAATCCCACACCGCCTTCTTTACTTCCTCTTTAGACACCGCACCTTCTAATTCAGTTTGTTGATCGATAGAAATAGTCTTAGGAAAATTCATATCAATAAGAATTCGATTAGCAGAAGGTTTTTCAAATCTTTTCCGAAAATGAAGAAAAAATTCAGATTTAATAACTTTCGGATTATCTTGCCACTTACCATCAACCATAATACCTCGAATGTTAGATTGACTTCTTTTTTTATTCAAGACCCCATGAAAGGAGTTCACATCCCCGCAATCGCCCATTTTAACCTTAGCTATTTGAAGCCAAATCCATTACATGAATTTATTCAAGGTATTGATGGATTTTATAACCTCCATTCTTCTATTATTAATGATATCAGAGCTAGGCCTTATCATTATCCCAGCATCTATTCTGTTAAGCTCTTCTTTAAGAATACCAGATCTCAATTCTTGCTTTGTATTAGAAAAAATTTTAAGCCACTCACGAATTTTACCTTTAAGAAATTTAAACTTTTGCATCACGTTCCTCATAGCATTAGTTTCAACAGGGGCAGAATTCCACGTGTCAATGACAAACTTATTAAAACCATCCAATTCCGTCCAATGGTTGAAATACCTAAACGGGATCGGGCCGTAGTCATGATTGGATTCCCGAAGAAGAATCGGGCGATGATCCGATAGAATCTATCCAAAGAAGTAGCACATATTTCCGGTATGAAATTAAATAAATTTTCAAAAATAAGAAACCTGTCAAGTTTACTCATCTTAGTAGCGGATTTGTGGCACCATGTAAACGAACTACCTCCTAGCGGGATCTCCTCAAGGCCCGCATTTGCAATAAACGTGTTGAACATATCAGCACCTTGAACATTAAAAACCGATCCAAATCTTTCAGTTTTCCGTCTCACTTCATTGAAATCGCCCATAATTAACACCTCACCGTCCCATCTATTAATAATATACTCCAAATAATCCCATAAAATCTTTTTGTCTCTCAAGGCGTGAGGACCAAAACGCCACCATCGAGTTCTTAAACACCATGATTCAACAAGTACCCCGAATTATAATGAAAAAGTCCGAAACAGTAACATTATCTTTTTGGAAAGAATTAGGATCCCAAATGCAAAGAATTCCCCCCGAATTGCCCACAGAATCACTATGAGCGTAATCAAAGTATAATTTCCCCAACAAGCTTGGACACACAAAGGTTCATTTTCTCCATTTTGTTTCCCCCCATGAAGAGCCAAAAAAAATTCACTTTATTTTTTAAAACAAAACTCCTTACCCAATCTTTTTGGCCTTTGGGCTAGGCTTGAATGTTCAAAGAAAGACAATTCATCGATTAACCCCCGACACTCCTTGAGATTCAATAATCTCACTTATATTATTTACACAACCTTTCATATTATATCCCATTGCTTGTCCAACCTTCACAAGTTCCTCCAGCACACAAAGGATAGACCCCCCTGATTGCGGAGCCACTGGTTTTTTAAAGATACCAGAACACACTGAGCCTAGACTATCTCATCTTTAGAACCGTTGTAATTATTTTCCTTTCCTGTTATTTTTGTTCTTTCTCCACGATGAGGCGATGTAACATCATTAACGTTTCTCCATATCTTTTGCATGGAAACCCCATTAGGAGTAAAACCTGGTGGGAATTTGATACTATGATCAGATACTGGTATGCTAGCATCATTATCTTTATTTTTTTTGAGGATAGAGTAGATGCCAAAAGGATCTTCCGATGGATTCTTGTTTTGTTCTAAAGGATCATCAAGTTCAGTCTCTGAAACTTTATCCACATCGTCAGCATCGTCAAAGTTGAACGCATCATGGCTATTTGCAGTGGCTCCTTTAGACCCTTCTTCAGATTCATCATCATCATCAAATTCATCAGCGAATTCAGGAACCCATCCAGGGATTTCTTTAGCGCGTAATACAAAAACCTTACCTCGGAAGATAACTTTAAAGTTCTCATAAATATTATTTCCAAGTTTTGAATAGATGCATAATCTTTTCGTATAAAAACCATCTTCTTCCTGATCTTCGGTGTCAAGAATCTCTCCCCACTTACTAGCAATCTTTTTAAATGTATTTTTAGACCAAAGTTTAAATGGGACTCCTTCGATCTCAACCCATAAAATTCTACCTTCAGGAACGAATTCGGTAGAAGTTTGTTTTAAAACCGAGAACCACGATCCAACCCCCCTATTTTCCTGAAATAATTCCTTAATTTTAGACGAAGGAAATTCCAACAAAACCCATAGTTCTCCCATATATTGAAGTTTGATCTCGTCAAAACCTTCATTCTTTAGGACTACCTTAAGATTCGACAAAGATGCAAACTCTTTAACCCTACCCAGCAAGGTCTTAGAGAGATCTCTTGAATTAAGACAATCATCATCCAAAACAATTGAAGGCGCAGATTCACAGTCCAATGCTTTAATGAAATATGGTTTTCCAGACATGGCATAAGATTTACCTGCTTTACTCGACCCATTTTCGTTAACGTTACTCTTTCTTTTGGGCTCATACACATTGTCTTTCGAGGCTTTATTAATCTTCAAAGGAGTTCTATGAAATCTGGCAACGTTTGCATGAAACTTTGATCGACCAACCCAAATAGTGCAAAGATTACTTACCAATCGTTCCATGTTAAACACATTAATGAATCGAACAAAACCGAATCTTTTCCCATCTTTCGATTTCTTAAATGGAATAAACGAGTCAATAACGTGTCCATATTTCTTGCAAGCATGAAACAAATCTTTGGCGGAAAACACCTCAGGAAAATTCGACACATAGATTGAAGTGGAGATCTTAGCCACATCATCTTCTTTTGTTCTAAAGATACCCATGATACAATGAAAAAATTGAAAAAATGAATTTGTAGAAAACGACCAGAAACGAAACCCTAAAAAACGAAAAAGCCCTATAGTCCCAAGTTAAGGGATCGCCTAACACACTCGTTTAGAGATCGAATCAACAAGTGATGATCTCAATAAACAGGGGTTATAACAATCACCGCTCTAGGGAGGTAGTAGCAATATTCGAATTAGGACTCATAGAGGCGAAGGGGATTGAAAGGAGATCTAACACCTAATGATTATCGTCGAATCGAATAAAGAGGGATTTAGCAGATAACAATGAATAACAAACCCTAGATCTCACTAAATCAGATGAATAGTAATTACTTAGAACCAAGAAATCAATTAGAAATCGAAACCCTAATTCTAAAAATCACGTCGAATCTAACAAGAGAGATTAGAGAAAGCTATTATTGATCTACACAAATCAAACGTTATTCGATGAATGGAAATCAAACAGGTTAGGCAAATCGATTAGATGAGTGGATCTTGGATCTTGAAGATGGAGAGGATGAGGACCTCATAGATCTAGGGTTTTGTGTGTGTTTTTGATAAGTGTGAAAAATTACTGTGTGTGAATTAGACGTTAAATTAAAGTCCCTTTCAATTCTTGGTGTATTATTATTTTATGGATGGATACCCATTTTTTTCTGACTAATTTGCGAGGTTTAAAGTCACCGCAACAGACTCACACCGGGTAAAGCCCTCCTTTTTCGGCAGGGTCATCTCGTGATTTTCGGTGACCCTAGGCAATAACAACAAAGAGTTCCGATTACACTCGTAAACTAAAGAAAATTTGCAAATAAACTTGAATTATATGGTTTCTAATGTTATATTTGTATTTATATGCAAAAATAATAAAAATGTGATCCTTTTTAAGTAGATGTCATGTGCGACGGCATCTATTGCACACCCTCCGAGACTCCTCTGCTTTTCACGAGGTTGGCGTAAGGCTACCCACAGTAGTGACCTACAACGACCTACATTTTTTCTGGCACCTTAGTTTTCTCTCTCCGACGACCTACATGCGACCTTTTAACCATAGTAAGGTGACCTACACTACGAAAAACATATCACACAAAAATACATTTTAATTAAAAATATACACACACAAACAAGCACAAGAATAGGTTGTATATGTGACCCACATCTCCATTTTTTAAATTGCCGACCGACTAAGACCTACATCCCACAATGGGAAGGACCAAGTTCTTTGTGGTCGACCTACATGTCGACCGCACCATTGCGTACAGCCTAACCGATTCGGAGTTGTTTAGTGAACTTGAGATCTCACACATTTTAAAGTGATAGTCGCAACTCCTCTTGTCTTATTATTTCTTTTTTATTATTATTATTTTTGGTAATCATGGTTTCTGACATTCTAACCGACTAATTTATAAAATCTACCTATCGTAAGCAATGTAAAGCTCTCTTTGAGATCTCATACATCTTAGTATAATAGTTACAAGTAATTACTAAGATGCTGTTTGAAATGAACTTAATTGACTTAATATGAAAAAAACTAAATTTATTAAGTCATATGAAAATTGTTTGTTAATGACTTAATTGAGAAAGATGACTGAAAATATAAAGTGATAAAACTGAGACTGTCTGCATTAAGTCATCTCTTATTTAAACATGACTTAATATAAAATTTAAACAAACAAGCCCTAAGTTACCAAGTCTTGGTGTATTAACACGTAAGAAGTTGTCTTGTTGCATAACTTCTACCAACTACATGTACTTATTTATTTAGTAGTATAAATATGCGAGTGACAACATTTTTAAAGTGTACTGGACGTGGATGGAACATCTTTCGGTGTAAACATTTTAAAAATACGTATGAAAACGAAATGATATCGACATCTGTCGAGACCACTAACAAAACAAGTCCTTGCGATTTGACGACTGTTAACAACCCTTATATGATATCATTAAAAACCGAATATGTGATTACATCGGCAAGACTGCGACGTGTTAGTGATTAAACAAAACCAGCTTACGGCCTTAATCTAATGAAATACTACTAGTAGCAACGTACTTTTATGTATATGATTTTTGATCCAATGTTTGTTTTTCCTGTACATCCTAAGGTTCTGAACTAGTTAATATGTTCCCCAAGTACAGTCGGTAAAATATGTTCAGGTATCTCAAATTTATAATACGTGTACAACCTTAAGTATTTGCGACTAGTGTAGCTATTTAACTAACAGTTGTGTGCGACTTGATGTTTTCCGGCAAGATGTGGTTCTACGACCTCGTAACTGGTCAAACTGAACTGGAATGATACGGTCAGAAGGTCTATTGGTTACTAGTCTTAAATACTGTAGTTCTTGGTCAAAAACAACTTTCTACAAAAGCTTAAAGCAGCACATAGATTCTTTGGAACAATTTGGGCATGTTTTTCTTGATGCTTATAAAACACGGATATTTAGTATATTCGGTCCATCGGCTGCTGTGAGATCATCACAGCCAAGATGCACATGACAAAAAGATTTTACAGATAGAGACATTGGTCAGATGCACAAGCAACAAAATCCATGATGAGAACCATAACTATACATCCTTCAAGAACACCATTAACGTTTCAGATGCTCGATAGTTCAAGTTTTATTTTTTGATTATTTGATCCCATATACTTTTAAGATTCATAGTTGAAGATATCAATGTTTTGAAATCCAGTTCAACCAGATTCAGTCAAAAAACGGGTGACATTAAACCGGGCTTTTTCATTTTCAAAACCTAGTTAGACCCGCCATGTCAAAGAGACCCAGGTCAACCCGGTTCTCAAGACCTAACCAGATTTTGGTTGCTAGTTTTGGTTCACATTTTTTACAAATAAAACAAGTTATTTTTACATGTTATCTTTTTTGTTATCTCAATATATGGATTAGTCATGATTTATATATATTACTTTGCATAGCTGGAAATAAAAAGTTTTTTTTAGAAGACCGGCATGACCCTGTGGTCAAAACGGTAACCCGGTCGATTTAAGACCAAGTTTTCAAAACATTGGAACATATAATCTATTGATCATATATGGATTAGTCCTGATTTATATATATTATTTTGCATAGTTGGGAATAAAAAGTTTTTTTAGAAGACCGGCATGACCCGGTGGTCGAAACGGTAACCCGGTGAATCGACAACCAGGTCGAGTAAAGACCAGGTTTTCATAACACTGGAACAAATAATCTATTGATCATATGATTGACGAACTTTTGGCCAAATATAAATTGGCATGCAAGAACCATGATATAGGGAACATGTGCTTATCATTCTTAACCAAAGACCATCAAAATTGTGTTCTGAGAAAATATCTAACCACATAACATTGTTCATCATTAAACTATCCGCACGCAAAACCAAACAGTGAAAAATAAAAGGGGACAACCAAAAGATAATTATGATAAGAATATCTGATCAGCTCTTATAAGTAAGGCTAACCCGCTTCATTTCCTACCACGAATGGTGAACGCTTGCCTGTTCTTCTTCTTGGCACCAGACTTTGTAACCTTAAGACTCCTGTTCACAGCACTCAACCTTGCAAGAGCAGCCTTCTTCAAATCTGGCCTGTAAAAGTTGTTTCCCACCTGGAAAAACAACAAAATAATCAAACAGCCGAATCGTCTACATAAACAAACTGTTTCTTGATACCCTATTAACCAGACTGAGGCATAGCAATACAAAAAGAAACATAAAATACAATGTCAATGCGTGCTAATTCGACCCAATGGGTGGAGCATCTCAAGTTAAACTTTAAACAAATAAGTTGTCTAAAACCAAATATATACGATTATTATATCGGGTAAATATACAAGTGTGGAACAGGAATAACTAGATAGACTACCTAAGTATGTGCTGCTTAACAGACCAAATATTGGACAAGACATGACAGTCACCTACCAATGCTAACACATTTGTATGCCAAAACTAATATCCGACCAGGACCAAACAGTATCACATAGATCCACAGTCAACAGCTTTTAAAGATCAAATTCAAAGCCAATCGATAAATGATGCATAACAGACTTACAGTTGAAATATTGGGCAGTGTCAACATTTACAAATCACAAGTTTTACGAAATCTTTTTGTAAAACGCCATCAATTCTTCTTAAAACCATTTTCAACTCAAACAAACCCAGACTCATTTACCCGGGTAAAACCCTTTGCCGGAAAAAAATAAAACAAACCCAAATTTCAAAAACTTATCACAGCAAATATAATATTTAAATAAAATATAAAAGCTAAGCGATAATCCATGAAGAAAATTTGCACATTCAGTAATGAAGCACAATAAGAAAAGTAAATCTTTGTCCAAAAGATACCTGGTTTGAAACTGCCTTTGCCATGCGGTAGAACTCCTTCTTCATCACAGATTTGTGGAGCAGACTTGCAGGCTTACCCTGTTTCTTTGTCTTGGTAGTTGCAAGCAATATAGACTGGTCCTTTCCAGCTGGCTGGATGGTGACTGTCTTCTTGTTTGCTAGACCTGCAACCAATTACAAAACGATAATTCAACATATTGAACAACCTTTTTTGGATCTCAATAACTGCAAACCGCCAATATTTCATCAAAGAACAACTACAATTATGCAAACAGCATAGATCTTCATATTAAATGATGACAAAAAAATTGTAAACACAAACTTAACCATCTATCAACATTTTCACAGTGGTTCAGCAGCACATTTCCAAAATGAGGAATCAATGAAAAGTAGGTTTAACAAACATTCATATTCAAAATATAGAATATCAATCACCATTGACCATCATCATTAGATATAAAGAGCACACATTTCGATGGTGAACCATCACAAAGATACATAAAAGCAAATAATCAAGTGTAACTATCAAAAAATATAATGACGTTTAGCACAAGCCGTTTCTATAGGTCTTGACCTTCTATGTTAGTCATAAGCAGTTTGCAACAGATGTCCGATTGAGCTTATTTTATTATGATAATAATCTAAGAAACAACTCAAATAAGCTAAGACAAACATGACCGGGTGGGTTTTTCATAAGATCATAACCATACAAATATAAGCTTGTCAAAATTTCAATAAGCTCATAAGTTGATCTTAGAAGCTTAGGGAAAAACCCTTTAAACATATTCACAAAGACATGACACATTTCCATATTGTTCTATAACAAAGTAAAACAAACAAGTATAATCTAAAAGCTTAAATCACAAAAGCATATAGAAAACTAATAATGAAAGCAATAAATAAATAAATAAATAGAAGTAATAAGTATACCAGAGTGTTTGTAGGAGTTAAGATTGTAGAGATTGTTGGGCTCTTTGCTGAACTGAACACTTTGACTTCCATTTCCAAACTCCTTTACCAAAAATGAGTTGTTCCTCTTCACTATCTCCCAAATCAACTGTCCTGGTACTGTCGCCATTTCACTTCTCTTCTCTCTAAATGATCACGATAAACTTTATTAATCTATATCTATACTACTATATAAAGCATTTATAATGTGGGACCCACTAAAAATTAAGATAAGGAGGTGCAATCTTGACCATCCATCTTATTAAATATGAACTTGATATTTAATATGAACTTGATACGTTAAAACTATATATTTTCGGAGAGAGTGTTGTCTTTTTACATGCGAGAATGATGATGTTAATATGGTATTGCGGGAAAGCTACGGGAAACTCAAACGAACACATACATTCAAAATGTTGTGAAATGAAATTACTAAGCGGGTAGAAAATTGCGTAAAGAGTTGAGTTAGTAAAAATTTTATTGCCGCCGCTATGCGCGGGTAACCAACTATAATAATAAAGTATATACTTAATATAGCCACAGATATATATAAAGTTGACGGAGATTGCTTACCGTTGGGTTTTGCTCCGGCGGCTGTGTTGTCAGGGAGGGTGGATGCTGAAGACAAATGAAAGATATGTGATTTGTGTATTTATCGAAACCCTAGAATTATACAGTTTGGGCCCGAACTAGCCCAATCAGATTTATGGGCTTCAAATTATGGCCCTTTAAGTTAAAGAAGCGGTCTTGATGTCACTGACAATACGCTGACACATAAGATTTTAAGGAAACGAGTTAGGCATGTCAATCAATACTCAAAAAAATATATCGAGGTAAAGTATAATATCGGACGAAATAAGGTATGTTTGGTGCAATGGGCAGGAGCTCGCCCAGAGTTGGAGTTTATATCTAAGCCGAAAGTTGAAGCATATGTTTTTTATAAAGTCGTTTCGCAAATTAGTTGGAGCTAAAACTTACTAATGTGAAATCGCATAAAGATACATCAAATTAAATTCACATATATTTTTAGGCTTTGCGTGACAACCCGTTATATTTTTAACGGTGTTGAATTAATTTGACTAACTATACGCCTTCATAAGCCTTTTTTTCTATGGGTTTGGTGATGTATACTAGATACGAAACAAACACAAATTAAACATGTCGTTCCATACGAATGCCGAGAACAACTCTTTCAATAATCGTTGATTCAACGAATACCGGTTACAAAGATAATTTTTAGCAAACTGTCAAAAATAAACTTTTCATATTACTCTGAAATGAATAGTGAACATTACAATACAACTATTAAATAAGCTCACAAAACTAAAATGGGTCAAAAGAAGAACGAGCCGTGAGCTAGCACATAAACAAGTCCAACAAAAAGTAGAAAAAAACATAAAAATGTCAATAACTTATAAAATAAAGCGTTTTTGGGCCCGAAAGTTTCGGAACCAACGATGTCTGTTTACACGACGTTATGCTCGTTCCAGGCTTTGATTTAACCGGTCATGGGCCTGAAACAAATCCCCGTAACCCATGTTATGTCAGTTTTAGTGAAGTTATTTTCTTCACACGATGTTGAGCCTCTAAAAACAGAAGGGCTTGTTTTTCAACAAATTGGATTTGCATCACTTGAACTTATGGAGGCTTATGGCTTATAAATTCACATAAAGTTGAGGTGAGGCATTATAGGTTCAAGCGGAGTGTGGAGTGGAGCCATAGGTAGGCATTATATAAGTCACCCGGGCCTTACACGTCATGTGCTCTAAGGCTTGTATAATCTAGAAATTTGTGTTCTCGTAAGTTTATGGGGATACCGTAGATCTAGGTGGTCCGGTCAAAACTCGTAACATTGTCAAATACTTCACTAAGTCGGACGTTTATAGGGTGTACTTGAAGTGTGCGGATAGTTACTCTCGAGCCAATACTGTCGTGTCACCAAAATCTGCGGCATCCCTGCAAGATCTTACAGATAACCAAAACTCCATATGATATAAGGCTTAAAAAATGGTATAAAATAGGGTCGAACAAAATAAACCGAAAACCGAACTGAACCGAAAAACTGAGCCAGGCCGACCTGACCTAATTTGGTTTGGTTTTTCTCGGTTCGGGTCGGTCGGGTCAAAACTGAAGGAATGTACATATAAATAATATATGTCCGGTCTCGTTTTGAGCCTATGGAGATGCACACGTAATTCGTTGGTAATAGTTAATTAAATATATTTAGATATAATTAATTAAATGTTAAACAATAAGGACTTTAAAGGAAAACCGAAAAAAAAAATGGGCTATGCCCCTTCCCTTTTGCTCTAACCGGCCGAATAAACCCAACCCAAAGGAGGTGGGCTTTTGCTTGTTGACCAAGTATTGAGAATGTTATAAATAGAGATTAAGGATTCATTAGTTGTATATATCTCTAAATCTCTCTTTCTTTCTCTTTGTGCTTGATCGACCGAAACCATTTATAGGGATGTTCGGTTTTGCTTTGTTCGACGGCAAGAAAACAAGAAACATAGTTTCTTGTGTTGATTTGATTCAAGGTTTTTCAAAGGCGATTGTTTAACACTATTAGTACTAGCATACTATATTGCTAAGAACGTATTGTGTACAAATCCGTAGAGAGATCATATTTTGATCTTTATTGTTTCTTGATTGAAGAATTGCTAAAAAGTACACGTTTTCTTTTACTTTCTTGTTATGTTAATTGATTGACATAGACTATTTGAAATAAGATTTATTATGGACTATATAATCCAAAAAGTCAAAAGTGGATTCGGCTTACATCCGATATAAAATCTTCCATGATTAGACTAGCAATTTATAGTTCATAATGTGTTTTTTAAATTATAGTTTTTATAAAATTCATGATACAAAGATGTTGCATGCTCTATCTTGTACATCGGTTTTGGACACGTCAAATTTTATTCACTTTTAAAACCTAAGTCTTTTTGCCCATCCTAACTAGAAAAAAATACTTGGCACTTACTCTTCCATGATAGTGAGACTTATTCATGATTTTGTAACCCAATGTGATATAATACACTTATTAGTGAGATATTAAGTGCTATACAATCATAATTTTTGTTGAACCGACTTAATCAACTTAAGATAGGTGAGACCTTAACTCGAGGCATGTGATGGGATAAACATGCTCACTTTTTCACGTTTGAATGTTCACATGTGATGTACATAAAGTACAGTCCCATAATGTAGGAGTTGTATTGGATGCAATTATTAAACGTTAATTACCCCTTGAATTACCATCATCACTAGCAGATCAACTGATGCGGTGGTGGTTATGTCAAGGTGGATCCTAGCTTTATCAAAAATTAATTGTTTATTTTATAAGCATGGGTATTTAATTTTTTTTCAAGAAGAGTATTATCGAAAAATACTAAAAATTGAATTTTGCGATTCTATTAATAGTATTAATGCAACGATTTTTAAACAGTAAACAATGCGTTTGTTTCTTTTTAAAGAATGTCACAACCGAGACTCATTTCCTTGTAAGGAAGAGGAGATCATTCTATATTTTGCCTTGCTCGGAAAGTTAAATAGGAACGGTAGGAATTGTCCTAACTGTATCAAACTCATAGAATACTTAATGTTAAGAAGATTGCACTGACTTATATTTTCTATATATATTTCTACACCCTTTTTAGGTGGTGAGTACTTGAAACATATAAGACATTCGGATAACTATAGATATTGTCTTAAGGCTATTCAAAATGATAACATCTTAATGTAAGATGCTTTATGAGTTCTTGATTAGGAAATATCAATGCTACCGCAAAAGTGGTAAAGGCAAACCAGTATAATGTATATAGTTGTTTGTCTTAATCAAAATTAAAGAGGAAATTACATGCCCAATTTTCAAGTTAATAAATAACACTGATGGGATAGTCCATATGTACATAGTAGAACTTTTGGGAATCAAGTAATTGTTACTTAATCATGATTTCAAAGAAGTTAGAAAATAAATTGATCACTATTTGTTTTCACTTGGTTATGGAACATTGCCTATGTTGTCAAATCCAGTAGTAGATCGTGACTTATTTCTGAACAAGACATTAATGTAATATGTCTAATTCAGTGGGAGCACAATGGTTTATTATATTGGTGTAACCCAGATTAGATCTCGCTGTGTCTTGAGATAATATATATTTTTCTAACTATAGACACTCATGGTTTTAAGGATAGTCGTGCACTATTTCTTATTAAACAACATGGTTCTATATCTACATTTTTTTTGAACGGCAAAGATGGAATATATATAAAAAAGAGTCTAGCAAGACGCTAGAAACTTAAAGTACAATAGAGTTAACAAAAAGAATTACATAACATCAAAAAATGGTAAATCTCGAAGACTTTAACTGCGAGGGAATCAAAAGGGATGAAAAAACTTTTGACACGAAGGCCGACGGATAACCGGGTTTTCACTTCGAGCAAAAGAAAAAACCCCCCATCCGGAGCACCGAGCCACCGGTTTTC
Source organism: Tanacetum coccineum (assembly GCA_026074375.1). Taxonomy (NCBI): domain Eukaryota; kingdom Viridiplantae; phylum Streptophyta; class Magnoliopsida; order Asterales; family Asteraceae; genus Tanacetum; species Tanacetum coccineum. The sequence continues at coordinate 11,635 of BQNB010069167.1, read as the reverse complement.
ACATCGGGATGGACTGTTGATGAAACCCCCAAACAAGTCTGAGAGCAGGATGAAAAGAAGAAACTTCCTCAAACCGACGAAGATGCCAAACAAAAAACCTTGGCGTACAGGTACGCCAACCCAGCGAACTTGAACGTCAGCTTCAGGAAAAAACCAAAGAGCTCTAAACCATTGCCATTACGCCTTATTGTGATCGAAGGGGATACATAAGTCAAGTCATTCTAATATAACTTTCATTTATGGTTTCCTATGTGAAGGCCACGGAAAATGAAGAGAAAACGAAACATTATCGAATAGAATCACTTTTCCTCAACGCGTTGAGAGTTAAACGTGCGCTATTTTCGGTATCTTCAAAGCCACCAAGGAAACCGAAGTAGTTATTATCGAAAATACTAAAATTGAATTTTTGCGATTCTATTAAAAGTATTAATGCAACGATAAAACCGTAAACAGTAGTTTGTTTCTTTCTTGAAGAAGTCAAACTGAGACTCCTTTCCTTGTAAGGAACAAGGAGACTCATTCCTATAATCTTTCTTGCTCCGGAAAGTTATAATAGGAACGTAGGAAGTGTCCTAATGTAATCAAACTCATAGAATACTTAAATGTTAAGTAGATTGCATGACTTATATTTTCATATATATTTCATCACCTTTATTCGGTGGTGAGTACTTTGAAACATATAAGACATTCGGATAACTATAGAATATGTTCTTAAAGCTATCAAATGATAACATCTTAATGTAATATGCTTTATGAGTTTTTGATTAGGAAATACCAATATTACCGCAAAAGTGGTAAAGGCAAACTAGCATAATGTATCTAGTTGTTTGCTTTAATCCAAATTAAGGAGGAAATTGCATGCTCAAATTTCAAGTTAATAAATAGCATTGATGGATAGTCCCTCATCTACATAGTAGAACTTTTGAAATCCAAGTAATTGTTACTAATCAAGATTTCAAAGAGAGTTGGAAAATAAATAGATCACTATTTGTTTTCACTGGTTATGAAACACTTGCAATGTTGTCAAATCCAGTGGTAGCATCGTGACTTATTTCTGAACAAGACATTAATGTAATATTGTCTAATTCAGTGGGAGCTACAAGGTTTATTATCTTGGTAGTAACCCAGATTATATCTCGCTTGTCTTGAGATAATATATAATTTTCCAACTATAGACACTCATGGTTTTAAGGATAGTCGTGCACTATTTCTTATTAAACAACATGGTTCTATATCTACTTGTAACGCTAGTATCTGTGACACTATCATATTGTACATATAAACAAACGAACGTCGTGTTGTTTAGCTACATGTATGATGTTGTGCCATGCACAAGTGGGAGAAATCTTTATTGTGTGCAAGGTACAACACATGACAAAAACAATATGATTAAAGGTAATATGATTAAAGGTTCTCTTAACCGTAAGGTAAGAAACATATGTCAAGATATGAAATAAAGACTACTTCAAGTAAAATGTTTATGTGTTTTTGGAATGTCCAAAATAATGAAGTAATCTCGATTTAAAGACTACTTCAAGTAAAAGGTTTATATGCTCTTGGAATGTCCCAAATAATGAAGTAATCTTGATTAACTTGAAATTACTATTGAAGCCAAGAGTTGACGTTCAGAATTACTTTAGTTAAATATGTTTATGTTTATTGTAAATTAATAAACATGAAGTCCTTTAAATGCTGAAAGACTTATAACATAAAGTAAGTTATATGTTCTGGCTATGACATGAACAAAAGTCCTTGAATTGTTCAAAGGCAAAATAATGTATAGTTAACATGTTATATCTCTTGAAAAGATATTTACATAGAGTTCTTGAACTAGTTAAAGCCATATACATTATTGCATGCAAACAGGTTTTTTTAAATACTATATATTCAATTTGGTATGACACAATTGATTAGTATGTAACCTAAAGAATATTAAGTTATTTAAAAGATTGTGATAATGTCTCACAATAAAATTACTCATAGAATACCACATTTTCATGGTATGTCTAGAGTTTTGAATCAAATTCTTTGGAATTATTTGATATAGATAACTTAAATATTTTACCTCCAAAATCAGTCAAGGTTTGAAAATTGAGTATGTCTTGAATATACTCAATAAAACTCCAACCTAGAAGGTTAATAAGACAACATCATTATGGAATGTGATGACTCACATTAATTCTTAAGAAATTGAAGTTTTAAATTTGTTAAAAGTCTTATGAAGAATGATATTTTACAAATAAACTAGGATAACTGTCAATGTATCTTGTAATGTCCCTCTACATGCTAAGTAATTATGAAGTTGTCTAAAATTACAAATAAGCAAGTGGGAGCGTTTTTAGATCTTAAAAGGATAAAAAATACAAAATACATAACCTTCTTAAAACGCACTTAGGTGAATATCATATCGAGGCTTTTAAATGTTTAAACCTCTATGGATATAATACTTGTTCATAGATCCGCAAGGATACTAAATTCTTGATTGATATAAAATTGTTATACAAACATTGAGGAATATGAGTCACGGGATCATGGTGAACCTATTAAAGATGCATTATTGAATTTTGAATTCGGTATCATGGTGTAACCATTAATATACATTGTTGAATTTTGAATTTGACAAAGACTCAAGCTATGAATGTTAAGATGCTGTCCACAAGATAATCAATTTTGAAATTTGATTGATCTTTAACTTATACGTTTAGACTGTGAAGTTATAATGAGTTTTCTCAAAGAGAAGAAAAACCTAAGTGGTAATGTTCTAGGTATCAAACTCATATGGACAACTGTTTGCTATACATATTTAATGCATTGTATTTTAGGATATTAGGATTTTAATCATATCAAGCAAATTGATTGTGATTAAATTTTCTTTCAATATTAATGCACCTAATAGTATTATTAATATTAACTTACTTTATAACTACAGAATTTAGCAAGACTTGTATTATAAATATATATAGGTTTCTTTATTGTAATAAAATAAGTATTAAATTTATTAACGATTTATATTTATCTTTACATATTGAATTCTATAATTACAAACATTTTCTTAATATTAAACTAAAAAATTACATATTAAGAATTAGTATAATAAAGATGGTGATTGTCATTCTAGGAGTTCATTATAGATAAAATATGGCATTGGAATTTAAACTCTTCATTGAATGATTACTATTGCGAAGACGGTTAGTAATCAAAGAAGTTTATGAATTTATAAAATCTTTATGAAGTGTACAAATGGCAAGAATCCAAGTATGGATTATTGTAAGCATCTAAAAGGATAATCTTAAGTTTTTTTTTTTTTGAACAACACTTTATTAAAAAACTAACAAGAAGCTAGAAGAATTACAAAGTTACAAGATGAGGATTTTTTAGCTAATCAACCCAACTAAACGACACATTACATCTAAACCGACTCCAATAAAAAGAATACGACACAACATCATCAAAAATAACCGCCTTAGAAGGAGAAACCACACCAAAAGACACATTTATTCCGATAAGCCCAAAATTAGCCACCGACAACCAAAACTCCACCCTTCTAACAACCTTTTATGCTGATTGGAAATCCGAAGATTTTACGATCCAAGAAAACCCATTCCGGGTATGTATGCATCTTCCATAAATTCACTCCCACCAACGGCAAATCTTGCGAAAATTATCTTTCGCAACAAGGCAATCAAAAAACTAAATCATTTACGTGATTTAATTTAATTATATTAAGATCTATCCTGCGTATTTCTAACGAAGCTAGTGGGTGTATTATGTTCAGGTTTCCTTTACCTGAATGATTAAGATATAGAATGTACAACCTTGAAATTTAGTTTTCAAAACTATTGTCTTCTGATAAAAAGCACACGGTTTAAAAAAAGTGCATTTATTATTGCTTTCTCTATCTTACTTTCTAGCAGAATGACAATTTTACCCTTAGCTAATTAATTAAAGTCTTCTTTAAAGTTTTTAATAATAATTTCAAACAAAAATAATATAGTAAACTTGATCAAACTTCTATATCTATTTTTTAAAATGAACAATTAAATTGAAACATCAAACAAAACGTGAACTATTAATTTGGCATGAAAAAACAATTAAATTGGAACCTAAAAAAAACGTAAATTATTAATTTGGAACGAAAGAAATATTAAATATACGATGAGCTGGCGATTTCTACAAGTATCGTTTAATGAGCTATATGCATTTGCCGTATCACCTATTGGGTGCCCTAAGAATTGTATAATCTAGATATTTGTGTTCTCGTAAGTTTGTGAGGATGCCGTAGATCTAGGTGGTCCAGTCAAAACTCGTACCGTAGTCAAATATTCACCTTTTGACATTTACAATAAATTTCTGTTTTCATTTTTATGTTTTTATTTTTGAGACACGTCTATGGTTATAAGACGGGTTTTTATACTCAAAAGTCACTATGCTTTAATTTTTAATTTAGTCACCGTACAATTTTTTCACTATACTTGTATTTAAATTTATATTAGTCATTCAACATCTATAAATCTATACAAGTGAGTCACTTGTGTCCATGTCAGCTAGCTACGTCAATTTCCATGTCAATCAAATTATTCCACCAATAAATATGTTGCCACATCATACATAATAGCATTTTTATTTTTTCTGTTCATATATTATTTCATTTTCTCTTTATCTCACTATTTATTTAATTTTATTCTTTTAGCTTCACACGAGTAATACAGTACCCATATTATGAAAACTGGGTTTCTAATTGACTCGGTCGAGTCATCGGGTTACCGGTTCAACCGGTTCGATCACCGGGTCAACTCGGTCTTCCACAACAAAAAAAATAAAAAATATTTGCAATGATACAAAAAAATTATATATATAAAGCATAAATATTTCATATATTGAGGCTAAAAAACATTACAAACAAATATAACATGTAAAAATAAATTACGTCGCAAACATATATAATTAACTTGCTTTATTTGTAAAAAACACGAAAAAAAGCAAAACCCGGTCGGGTCTCGAGAACCGGGTTGACCCGGGTCACTTCAAACCCAACGGGTAAACCGGGTTTCATAAATATAAAACCTGGTTTAATTTGACCCGTTTTTTCGACCGAAATCGATTCCACCGGCCGGGTCGAACCGGTTTTAGAAACATTGTACAGTACCCTTTTCGCGAATCACCAACTATTTACAGATACAAGTATCAATTTATTACTATTTTAATAACAATAAATATCTTTTTATACAATTCTATTTTGCAATTTAAACTTCAATTCAATCAAGTGTGGTAAAAATTTTAGCAAAAAAATCTGCCTCAAAATTGTTCAGTAACCTTTATGGAGTATACTTTCTCAGGTTACCGACAGTAACATGAATCTTGATTAATCTTTTTCACTTCTTTATATGTTCTTGATGATAACCATCGTACAACCACTACCACCTAACACAACGAGCCACCTCAAAAAAACTTAACTTCAGATAAGGTGGCAGAGAAATAATAGTGTAAACCGGCGGTGGGGGAGGGAATATGATGGCGGTACGATGGTCGTAGACGATGGTGTTTCATGAAAAAGCTACTTATAATTTTACCGGGGTTGATCCCCTTTACCCAAAAAGAAAAAGCTACTTATGCTTCAAAGTTCAAAGGATGGTGGTAAAAAGTGAAATCAGTGACAATTTAATCTCAAAGTCTCTTAATTCTCTTATATATTTTTTGAAAAATAAGTAATTATTGATAGAAAAAATAAGTCTCTTGATTCTCAGTCTTTCGAGAATGACAAAAAAACATAAGATGCCACATAAGACGAATATGCCAGATCATCTCGGTGTGACTAGTAAATTTGAGGGAGGGTGACTTATTTGAACCTTTTTAAGAGTATAATGACTCTAATACCCAAAAAATTAACAGAGTGACTAGATTGAACATTTTAAAAAAGTATAGTGACTATCTAGTGCAAAAACCCTAAGAGTGGAACCTATTTGTTCGGTTGCTCTAGCCAAAAAGCAACGCGTCCCTACTCTACGTATGAGCCACCAGACGCATCCCACCCTCAACCATTTCATTGTTTTGGTGTGTTAAGCGACCGAATAAATGAGTGTTTTTGTGTGTGCATGTTTTTTTTTTTGTTGTGAGTGCACTCTCCTTACTACAAGCATTTGATGTGTGTTTGGTCTATGAGTAAGAAAACCGAGTTGACGCCAACATTCGTTTTGGTCTTGCTTTGGTCTAAAACATGCCAAAGTTGAAGTGGTGACACCATCAAATGTTTTTTCCTATTTTTTTACTCTCATTTAAATGATAAATTTATTAGTTTTTCACTGTGAAATCAATTCACACAATTCTACATATATTAGAACACACTCTGCCTAGGAATTGACTTCCTATCAGCATCATGTATTATCTCGATTAATTATCAGTTCTCATACAGACAACCACCCTCACCTACAACTATATATACACAGGATTCCCGCTTCCTCATTTGCACCGCCTGCATATAATGGTTGATTACACACATCCTTGTTCCAACATACTGCTAGCAATTGTCAGAAATGCAGATATGACTGACCCGTGTATCAAAGCCCTGAGAGAGATATTAAAAGAGAAACGTTAGCATCAACAAGCCAAATGCATAAAAGGAAATCATTAGATAATATCTTACTCGGGACTCTCTTTCTGATAACCAAAGTCAACTGCTGCTTTCAGAGCTCGTTGGTAGGTCAGTTTCATTGCTTCCTGCCATTAAAAAATATATATATATATATCACACTGTAAGCTTATCACGTGGCAGAACGGGTGGGTCGGGTAATGATATAGTGGAATTAGTTCCTTGCCTGTAATTTAGTTTCGAAATCCTCAGGTGCCCAGTTCAGACTGTACTCTTTTAGCTCAAGCTCACCCGCAATAACCTGAGGAATATCGTATAAAAAAGATCATGAGAAAAAATAATGATGATTTTGATAAGATTATGGGCCGTAAAGATGAATGCATACCCCTCCATTACCAGCAGCTATGGAAGGCGCAATCAGAACATTGGCCCCCTTTAATACATCCATCGCTTCAGGAGTGCATGGCATGTTGGAACCTGAAAAGTCGTACAAATTTAGTACCACAATTACCAATATAAAAAAAAGCAGCAAAAATGAAGATCAATACCCTCGACAAGTATACGACATCCGGAATTAACCAAGTTAATGGCATCAGTATGGTCAATTTCATTTTGCGAAGCACAAGGAAAAGCAACATCGCATCTTTCATTCCAGGGTTTTGCTTCATCGTAGTACTTAGCACGAGCATAGGTCTTTGAATAATCTCTGAAAAAGTAAGATTATTAAACTTGTTTAGTAGATAAAGAACGAAGAGACTAGAGATGAACAAACTTTGTATTTAAAAAAGGGGACACAAACCTTAAAGTCCTATGTTGTGCTTTGATGTCTCTAAGGAAAGATAGTTTCATATAATCAAATCCGTCCTCGTCCACCAAATAACCTTTTGAATCTGTAGACATTTGTTTACATAAATTATCACGCTACATGTTTGAAGTATTTATTCCGAAATATGAAGTGTACAACTTGAAGGTGATAGTTACCTGATACCGTGATGGGAAGAGCACCATATGCAATAAGCTTTTCCAAGACATGCATTGCTATCTTTCCGGACCCACTGACCGCACATCTAGAAACACAAAACAGAAATAAAAAATCACTAAAACCATATTAAAAAATTAAATCTCATTCAAAAATTACCGTTACTGATAAGATATATATCAACCTTAGTCCTTTGAGTTCTTTATTCATGTCTCCAAGTATAAGCTGTGCAAAGAAAACCTGTAAAACCAACTGTATCTGTCAAAACCTTATCTTCATAACTGCATAAGATTGCAAAAGCTTGCAAAGAGAAGAAGGATTACCAGCCCATAACCAGTAGCTTCAGTACGCAAGCTGGAACCCGACCAGTTAAGTCTTGGGCCTGTAAAACTTCCCTGCAAAGATGAAAACCCGTTCCAGTTCAATATACAAGTGAAGAATTCGTAAGTTATTATGAAAACCTTGGCACAAATAAAAGCAACACACAAACGAAGCATAAAAAGATGGTATATTGACCCATTTATACAATAAACGGGTGGATTTAGGTTATACTTCGCCTCAAACGGGTCAGATTGGATAAATTTCAATCACGTCGTTCAAATAAGATTATCGTTGTATAAATAGAAAAAACTTGATTTATTTGCAAAAACTAATAATTTTATAAAATTCAGGGAACCGGATACCCAACGGCCCATTTTGCCACATATACAAGCAAATAGCACAGCCTCACCTGAGAATGTCCAGCTAGGCGTCTATATTGACCATAAAGAAAGCCCATTTCACGAGTGCCAACACCCATTTCTTCCGAAGGAAGATCCTAAATTAATGAAATATGATTAAAGAAAATCAACTAATACAATCGTAAAAAAACTGATTTGACTACCTTATCAGGACTGATGTAACGATACAGCTCATCCATATAACTCTGGCAGAAGCGCATAATCTACAATCATGAATCACAAACACTATTCAGGTCACGGCATAAATAATTATTTTTATTGATATAAGGACAATACCTCATTGTCACTTTTCCCTTTTGGATCAAAATCACTTCCACCTGATGCTCCACCAAGTCGATAAGGAGATAATGCAGCCCTCAACGTCTTTGCAGTCAAACATAAAAAGAAAGAAATTGTCAACTATATAAGACCGTTTTTGTCTGCAATATTGCATAAGATAAAATATGTAATTGGAAACGTAACAAGAAGTGGAACAATATGAACTTATTGAAAAGAAAAAGTGTACAAGATGGACGCACTACCTGCTGAAAACCTAGAAACTTGGCGATACTTAAGTTCATTAACGGGTGGAAACGGAGGCCTCCCCTACACGGACCCAAAGTCTGGTTAAATTGGACTCTATACCCTCGATTCACATGCATTTCACCTCTATCATCAATCCATGGAACTCTGAAGATAACTGTACGCTCTGGCTCTAACAATCGCTCCATTGTATTGACATAACTAGAACAAAGAAAGACTCCAGTTAGAGGTTGCAAATTTGAGCAGGTCAATAAGGGTCAGGTCTACTTGGGTTGACTTCGCCAACAGTTTTTGTCCTATTTTTCTAATTAAAACTGATAAATCAATAATGTAAGAAAAAAAGTAATTATTGAAAATGAGAATCTTATCTTAACAAATAGAACTATTTAGGAGGTTGTAAGCATTTAATTATACTTCGAGCGACTTTCGGCACATTTCCTTTTTAGCAATTATTATTTTTAAGATCACACATATGACCTATTAGAGATAGAACAGAACCAGAAAACGACTCACCTCGTATTTTTTGAGATAACTCTTTCAAGAGCATGAATAACTTCTTGAACAGACTGTATGAACTCAAGCTCGTTAGGATCTCTTTTTAGTGCAGCTTCAACAATCGATCCAGCGGATTTGGACATGAGAGCTGTCACAAAAGATAAACCCTCAACGACGGTAACACAACTCTGGGCAATTGGTAAAGAGTAATCAGCACAAACCTTTCACATATATAGGCTTTTCGGCAACGATCTTATCTTTGGAGGCCAATTGGAGACGAAGAGCCTCTTTGTGAAGCAAACTATTGTTATGTTCTTCTAACGCACTCATTTGCATATTTCTACTACCTTCATTTCCATAAGGATTTCGTCTATGTTTCCTACCATACTCCCTGCAAATCGAGCAGAATATTCTCGTTGTCCCTTCTTTAACATCCACATAAGCCCATTTATATGTATCGGCCCATTCTTCTCGCCATCTTTTCACCACTTTTTTCTTTCGTTTGGCAGGAAGTGACTTCAATAGTTCTTGATCATCACCCGGAAGCTGGGAAATAAGTGGCATATTCTTGTTTTCATCGTGGTCATCAGCTGAAGATTCTTGTGGTGGAACATTAATAAGAGGTGTGTGAGCAAATGAAGGATCGTCGTCTCCCGGCCCAATTTCCAAATCAATTTCGCTTCCAAGCTCACGAACAACAAGATGATGTCTCTGCTGTATTAAACTCATGTCATCCATTGCAGAATTCATCCCTAACCCGACAACTGGAAGCAACATTCAGCATCACAAGTGTAATTCACACTCAGTCTTTTTCGTTTTCTGCATAAATACACAAAAATATAGAATACAAAACACTCCTTTTTTACAGAGAAAACAAAGATTGTATGTGTCTAGTGGTTGAACGTTAACGGGTACACCAGCTGCTACAGCCTACAAGTTAGCATTTTTCTCGTACTGTTATAGTGCATACAGAACAAAGTGAAAAGTAATGAACTAATCATAGAAAAAATCCTAACAATGTGAACATCGACTTAAAGAATACAAAAGCAGGCAATTTTTACTAAACTGAATACAAGCTGCTAAAGTCATAACCACAAAGTCATTTGGATGAGCATTTTAGAAACGATTGATTGCTGGCAATAATCAGTTTTTCATAATTAATATTTGTGTTATCTACTTCAGCTTATGATTATTTGATTATTTAGGGGTCGAATAATCAGTTTAATACTAGTAGCAACAGAAGTTATTATCAACCGCTACAGTAATTCCTTTTGGAAAAAAAAAGAATAAAAAACGGGTATGTACCCCTAATTCTATAGGGTTTAATAAAAATTAAATTAATCTTTTAACCAATATACCTTGCGGCTAGTACTGTTTTTTGGCCATAATTCATGAACTTATTCTACCCATGTCTTATCTATCACTTCCTTAAACACTCGGAATGTTCCGAACACTCAGCACAATCAAAAGTGACTATTAAAACTCTAAAAAAGCACATCTGAACATAATCCTCTAGTCTCCTACTAATGGCTTTTATTACGACAGATTATTCATATTATATAGTAATTTCAGAATGGACATGCAAAGACCTGGTGAAGGACCTTTTTTTTTTGTGGCTGCTAACAGGCATCTTAGTAGAAGGACGAATCATAAGACAATCTCAAGCTCAAAGTACACTCATGTATAAAGGGGTGTTTGCCATTGTTTCTCAGAACTGATTACGGGAGTATATGACATGTAATAATCAAAATCAAGTAATTAGCTCATATAACAGCCTGCAGAGTGTTTGGATGTGATTATGATATCTGAAATGACCATTTGAATGATTTACATGTAAAATGACCGGAACTAATCATATAATCAAATAATCCAAATCAATTTTGGTGCAGCAACTCTTCAACTGATTATTTTAACCCATGAATCATCAAATACTAACCAAAACACTAGATATCAATTATCTTCTACTTGAACAGCAATAATCAGGTAATCCGTTAAAAACAGTAATTCTAAACATCCCCATAATACCAAAAGGCTACAACTTTCGGGTTACACATTAATCAGCAAAACCACGAATAACCAAATTTCAAAAATTTACTAATTTCTCAATACACAATACCATATCCATAGTTGATCCTTCTTTTTCTCCAAACTTTCAAATTTGTGTTCAAAAGCAATAACTATTTAATACTGACACATCCTGAATTCCTTACGCAACATCAAATCCCCCCAATCCACACATAACATATTTACAGCTAAGCAAAAAAACCAACATAAACTCTAATAATTTGTTTAACCATGGTTTCCGGCCTTTTG
>BQNB010069166.1:0-33592 GCA_026074375.1 Tanacetum coccineum | reverse complement strand
CAAATCATTTCTCAAGATATTGTGAATATTGTTGTGAATTCTTTGATGGATATTAATACTTCTGTGAATGTGAATTCTTCTACTGCTATGAATAATGCTGTGAATTATGTGGAAATGTGCAACAAGTGTCTCGAACTTGAAGCTGAGCTTATCAAATAACACAACATGGTTGAAAAAGATGAGTATAATAAACTTTTGAAAAGATTTTCTGAACTTGAACAAAACTGCATTTCTCTTGTACTTGCAATGCAACTAATAAAGAGATTTTCAAAAGAATAACACATCTGTGAACCAAACGGAACCTTCATTTGATCAATTGTTTAAATTGAACAATTTGAAAGCTGAGCTTCAAGAAAAAAACACAACAATCGAGAAGTTGAAGGAAAACATTGAACGCTTGAATAAAACTTCCACCACAAACAGTGTAAAAAAGGACATAGATGAGATTGAGACCATCAACATAGAACTGGAACATAGGGTGGCAAAACTAATTGTTGAGAATGAGCATTTGAAACAAACTTATAAACAACTCTATGATTCAATTAAACCATCACGTGTTCGTTCTAAAGAACATGCTAAATCTTTGGTTAATCAATTAAATCAAAAGTCTGTTGAAATTACTGATTTAAATGCTTAACTTCACGAAAAGGTTTTTGTCATAATAGCTTTAAAAAATGATCTTAGGAAATTCAAAGGAAAGGACATAGTTGACAATGTTGCCCAAGTGTCAAATGCTACCACTATTGCTCCAGGAATGTATAAGCTTGACCTAGTAACTTTGGCTCCTAAGGATAAGAATAATAGGGAAACTCACATATACTACCTTAAGCACACTATGGAACAAGCTGCTATTCTTAGGGAGATAGTTAAACAAGCCAAATCACTAAACCCTTTAGATAGTGCATCTTACTCTGCCTGTAAGTATGTTAAGCTGATTCAAGAGTTGCTAGGATATGTTAGAGATACTTGCCCTGATATTCACAAACCTAGTGAGAAACTAGTTGTTGTCACACCTATCAACAACAGGAAAACAAATAGGTTTGCTGAACCCGTCATATCATCAAGTACATCCCAAAAATAGTTAGGCTCTTCCTAAACAAAGACCAAGCAGACCACTAACAATTCTGTGTCAACTTCTACAAGAGTAAGCCGTTCTACTAAATCTAACAGGTCAAAGTCTATAGACAATACAAAGAATGATAGGATCCTACAGATTTCAAGTAGTACCCAGAAGAAGAATAAAGTAGAAGACCACTCTAGGATCATTAAGTCTTGTTTAAATAAACTGGATTGTGTTGTTGAACCATTTGGAAATGCACATGTGCAACATTCTAAATTAAATACAAATTATGAACTAATATGCGTTAAATGTAATAATTCTATGTTTGATGCTAGACATGAATTGTGTCTTCTTGATTTTGTTTTTGATATGAATGCGTCTTCCAAATCTAAGTCTGTTAAGAAAGCAAAAAAGAAAGAAGAATGGAAACCTACAAGAAAAGTGCCTTACTAAAATTAGATATGACTGGAGACCCACAGGAAGAGTGCCCTTTAACTAGGTTAACCGCCACTAATAAAGTGCCTCTTAGGGTTCCCATTCCTCTTGAAGTAGTTGTACTAAAACAAGTAGTAACTAGAGTATATACCAGGAGACCTAAAGTACCTAAGTCTGTTCAAAATAGCAAACCTAAGGTTGCAAAATCTATGACTGCTAACAAAATGGAACCCGATACATCTCGGGGATTTAATACTTCAGTTGCTCCATCTTCTTTTTCTCTTATCGACTACAGGTTGTCCAAATTGTTCTGTGGTATTTGGACTCCGGATGCTCCAAGCACATGACCGGAGATTGCTCTCAGCTCACCAATTTCGTTCATAAATTTCTCGGTACTGTCAAATTTGGTAACGACCAAGTTTTGAAGATTATGGGGTATGGTGATTATCAGATAGGAAATGTCACAATTTCAAGGGTTTATTATGTGAACGGACTATGACACAATCTATTCTCAGTTGGTCAATTCTGCGACTCGAATCTTGAAGTAGCTTTCAGAAAACACACGTGCTTTGTTCGTAATCAGGAAGGTGTTGATTTACTCTCAGGATCTTGAGGAACTAACCTGTATTCTCTGTCTATTGGGGATATGATGGTGTATTATCCTATATGTCTCTTGTCAAAAGCCACAAAGACTGAGTAATGGTTATGGCATCGTCGTCTGTCTCATCTAAATTTTGGTGCTATTAATCACTTGGCCAGACACGGTCTAGTACGTGGTCTTCCCAGACTTAAATTTAAAAAGGACCATTTGTGTTCCGCATGTGCCATGGGAAAAAGCAAGAAACAATCACATAAACCTAAATTTGAAGACACCAATCAAGAAAAACTATATCTTCTGCACATGGATCTTTGTTGGCCTTGCGTGTTGCAAGTATAAATAGGAAAAAGTACATCCTCGTCATTGTGGATGATTACTCTCGGTTCACATGTGTTAAGTTTCTAGCATCAAAGGATGAAGCTCTTGATTTTATAATCAAGTTTTTGAAAATGATACAAGTTAGATTGAATGCAGCTGTAAGGAACATTCGTACAGATAATGGAACTGAGTTTGTTAATCAAACTCTGCGAGACTACTATGAACAGGTTGGCATCTCTCACGAAACATCAGTTGCGCGAACTCCACAACAAAATGGTGTTGTTAAAGGCGAAATCGTACTCTTGTTGAAGCCGATCGAACAATGTTAATCTATGTAAAAGCTCCTTTATTTCTATGGCCCGATGCAGTTGCTACCGCATGTTACACCCAAAACCGATCCATTATACGATACCGCCTTGGAAAAACTCCTTATGAGCTCTTACATGATAGAAACCCCGATTTATCCTACCTTTACGTTTTTGGTGCACTTTGTTATCCATACAATGATAGTGAAAATTTGGGCAAACTTCATGCTAAAGCTGATATAGGGCTTTTCATTGGATATGCATCCAAGAAGAAAGCTTACCGTATTTACAACTGATGTACCCGAAAAATCATTAAAACCATCCATGACAATTTTGATGAGCTGACGGCTATGGCTTTTGAACAAAGCAATTTAGAACCCGCGTTTCATGAAATGACTCCTGCAACACCCAGTTCAGGACTCGTTCCAAACCCTCCTCCTTCAGCACCGTTTATACCACCATCGAGGCATGAATGGGATCTTGTGTTTCAACCAGTGTTTGATGAGTTCTTCTCTCCTCTAGCTAGCGTTGCCTCTCTAGTTCATGTAGAAGAAGCTCTAGCTCCTATTGAGTCAACCAGTTCACCTTCCTCAACAACTGTTAATCAAGATGCACCCTCACCAAGTACCTCATAAACCACTCCACAATCACAATCCCAAACAATTCCTTTATGTGCTGAAGAAGAGTCGCATGACCTTGAGGTCGCACATATGAGTAACGATCCTTATTTTGGCATTCCAATTCCAGAAACTGTTTCTGAAGAATCCTTATCATCAGATGTTATTCCTAATACTATACACTCAGACGCTCTAATCTCAGAACACCTCAGTAAATGGAAAAAAGATCATCTGTTACAAAACATAATTGGTGACCCTTCCAGACCTATTTCCACAAGACTCCAACTACACGAACAACCATGTTCTTTTACTTATATTCCCTTCTTAACTTCAGTTAAACCAAAGACGTACAAAGATGCACTAACTCAATTATGCTAGATTGAGGCAATGCAAGAAGAGCTGAATAAATTTAAACATCTTAAAGTCTGGGAACTCGTCATCGTCCATAGAAAGTGACGGTATATCAACAATAAAATTGATCATAGTAAGAGTGAAATTGGACGAATTGGCGATCTGTAAAAACAAGGCTAGATTGGTAGCTCGTGGATACCGTCAAGAAGAGGGAATTGATTTTAAAGAACCCTTTGCTCCTGTGGCTAGACTAGAAGCTGTTCGGATATTTCTCGCGTTTGCTGCTCATATGAATATGATCGTCTACCAGATGTATGTAAATACGACATTCTTGAACAGTATTTTGCATGAAGAGGTCTATGTTAGTTAACCAGACCGGTTTGTGGATCCAGACAATCCTACTCACGTGTATAGACCTGAAGAAAGCTCTATATGGGTTGAAAACAGCTCCACCGCGTTGGTATGCTCTATTTTCATCGTTCTCTATCCAAGGATTTTCCAAAGGCAATGGTTGAGTCCACATTGTTCATTAGAAGAGACAGAAAAGATATCCTCCTAGTACAAATCTATGTTGATGATATTATTTTTGCTTCTACTACTACTGAACTATGTGATAAAAAATTTGAGATAATGTGTTTGAAATTCAAGATGTCAATGATGGGCAAAATATCATTTTTTTTCAGACTCCATATTTCACAGAGTCCTAGAGGCATCTTTTTAAACGAATCAAAATATGCTCTAGAATCACTTAAGAAATACGGAATGGAATCTTGTGACCCAGTGGATACTCCAATGGTGAAGAAATCCAAACTGGATATATCCACAATGGGAAGGAGCCCGTAAGATCCTACCATTATCGAGGCATGGGTTGGCACCGTTATGATATCTAACATCCAGTAGACCAACCTAGTATATAATGTCAGATCTGTGCGCGGTATCCGGCTTTGTCCTAACCGAAAAGCACCTACATGTTGTAAAAAGAATCTTTTGATATCTAAGAGGAACCGTTAATCGAGGACTATGGTACTCGAAGGATTCTGCTATTGCACTAACAGCCTTTGCAGATGCTGATCATGCGGGTTGTCAAGATACCAGACGGAGTACATCTGGAAGTATGAACATTGTTAGGAACAACTGTAGCTTAGTCATCAAAAAGGCAAAAAGCGCTGGCAATATCAGTACGGAAGTAGAATATATAGCCTTATCCGGTTGTTTGTATTCAAGTTCTATGTATGAGATCCCAACTAACCACATTGCCTTGGTTCAAACAAAATTCCAATGTTTACTGTGATAATAAATAGTGCCCATTGCTAGCAGCAACAATGTTCCACTTTCTCGAATCAAAGCATAACGAACATCAGATATCACTTTATAAAAGAGCAAGTGGAGAATGGATTTGTCGAGCTTTACTTGTTAGAACGGAATATCATAGGCGGACATCTTCACCAAGGCTTTATTCGAGACAGAATGCATCCTTATCGACAAGCTGAGGATGAGAAGTTTTACTTCTAAGACTCTGAAAGAACTGGCAGATGAAGCTAAAGAATAGTGGTGGTACCTATTTTTATATCCTATGTATAATATGTATATATAAAATCACAAAAACACAAAAAGATTTTTTCACTTCTTATAAAATTTTTCAAAAAAAAAATTAAAAATTAAAAAATCAGAAAAATATAAAAAATATGTAACTCTAGCATGTCTCCTGAAAATCGATAACATTTACGGCCTTAAAAATGTCATTTAATAATGATACGAGGCTGTAAATGAAGTTCGAGCAGAAGTTCAAAAGCTTTCAAAACATGCCAAAAAATGGCTTGCTATTATTTCCGATAGCAACCCGGTCATCATTTTAATGGCAAGTATTTAAAAAAGAAAAGTTGACCTCACAACGGGAATTTATTCTCGGGCATGGTCTATTTTATGACCATGCAAAGGCTTGTGGATTAATTAAATCACAACCCGAGCTTTTCCAAAATCCATAAGTAACGTGCAGTGCGCTTATGTGTTAAAATAAGAGAAATCTTATTTTCTATGGTGTTGTTTTCAAAAATAAAACATTTATATCAAAAAGTCATCCGAAAATCATTTTTCAAAGACATTTGACCACTCAAACAACGACTACTGCTCTTTAAATAGAAAATGGGTCATTGTTTAAGGGGTAGAAAATGTCAAATATCTTCTTCATAAAATTAGATTGTGATAAATGAAAAAAGGTCTTTTAAACAATAATGGGTCAACAATTAAAGGGAAGTTAATTAAGTTTAGCTTATGTGAGTCTTAACTGTTATGTGTTTATGCCTAGAGGGAGTAAATTGGCAAAATTAAGTTGCTAAGTGTAATAGTTAAAACATTAGGGACTAAATGTGCCAACTATGTCATGCCTTAGATATCTTGATTAAGAAAAATGCATAAGGTCTAGTAGTTTAGGGGGCATTTGTGTCAAACTATCAAAGTTCAAACACAAACACCCCTTCACCCCGCTCGTTTCACACACACACATACAAAAACACTTAATTTTTTTCCTCTCCCATTGCCAATCATTTGTCCAACCTTCAATCATCAAAACCAGTGGATATTAAGCTTAAGGTATAATTAAGAAGTTGTTCCCTACACCCTCAACATCATATCTCTCAAATGATATAGATTAAATCACATTTTTGAGTGGGAAAACCTTAGAAATGGATCTAGGGTTCTTCAAAATCAAAAGTAGATAAAAATCTAAATTGATTGAGGGGTTTGGTTCGTCCAAGGGTGTATAACACTCGTTTAATTTAGTTTTGAATATGGTTAACGTATGATTGTATTTTGCTCAATTCTTGTATGCGAAAATGTGGAAATGGGTAAAACTTGTAAAATGTTTATGGGTTTGTTGTTAGAAAGTGTTATGTCATATCCTTATATGCATTTGATCCTTAAAACCCCATGTTTGAACATAAATAAAACTTATGTGTGTGCTTTATGTGATTTCATGTTCTTTTTGAGCTTTGTGGCAATTTTAGAGTTAAATCTATTGAAAATGATTCATTTTTGCTGTTGTGTAATGCTACAGATACTTGTAAAATGACTCGGAAAGCCTAATAACACTAAGGAGGGGAGTATAAAGATTGAAAAACTAGAGGCGAATTAACAAAGCATGAAGGAGGCAAATTAGTTCACCCCTTTAGGAGGTGACTTAGTTCATCCCTTTAGGAGGCGAATTAGTTCACCCCTTTAAGGCGAAATTAGTTCACCCTTTAGGAGGCGACTTAGTTTCAACTCCTTCAGGAGGCGAATTAGTCATTTCCATTATGGGGCGAATAGTCATCTCCTTTATGGAGGCGAATTAGTCATTTCCTCCTTAAGGAGGCGTATTAACACCTCGTGTTAGACAAGGTAATTACGTTAATAAAGTCACTATTTATTTTAGTATTGTACGAGTTGTTTTTAATGTAAATCGTTAAGTTAAATCGCGTAAACTAAAATTGATCATCAATGTAAAACGGTCATTTAAACGTTAAATGAGTTTACATCAACAAATGAATATGATTATTATAAGTATAATTAAAAAACTTTTCTCTTATTTTTATTGGTCTACGTAAAATGCTTACGTTTCACGATAACGCTTTGCATACCCGAAGGCACCAAACTAACTACGCTTAAACGAATAACCACATTACACCTAATACGCAAAATAATAAATATAACATCACATATATGTATATGTGGCCGAAATTTTCAAGTTATGACCAAGACTTATCAACTTGCTAAAAATCTAGATATTATAAATATCATAGGGAACCATCTCTTACACCATGAACCACTTGGCAATTTAACCTGTGCAAGGGTTATAGAAAGAACCATGGTTAGGTTAGTTTAGATAAATTCACATATAAATACATATCATGCTTAAGTAAACTTACATAAACTATTTTACGTTAGAAAAATTATTTTTTCTTCCTCTCTTTTGTAAGCCAAAACACACGGCATTATATACAAACAAAATCAGTCCATACATAAATTTTTAACAACCCTTTACACACAATCCTAAGGCATACAAAGTGTTTCAAGCATTGGTCTTCATTTGCAAGGATTAAGGAAGAAAAGGAAGATTAGGGTTCAAACTAAATCTAGGGTTATAAGCCTTGTAACTTGGTTTTGAGTCTAAACACGGTATAGCACTTATTCTCATCTCATACATCCTCACTAAGTCTTCCTAATTCCTTTCATACTTTTAATTCTTATGATTTTATGTGTTTCTTTTAAATATGGCTATAATCACCATAGGACTTTTAATATGTAAAATGGTATTACTTATGTTTATGAATTTATGCATTTATTCTTATGTCATATGGTTATATATATCAGGAAAAAGGAATGTAAAAGTATGTTAACATATGGTTTAAGTATAAACATGTTTATGTAATAATTAGGGTTTTATAAGATTACTTAATCATTCACATGCGAAAGTAATGGAAAGTAAATTGTTAAACTTGTTACAATGAAGTTATAAGGACTATGGATGATCTTGGACATTATATATATCCTAGGTTATAAATACTATTAGGGTTTTTAAAGTAAACTACTAAATTAAATAATACATAAAACAAGGTTTTTATAAAGTTATATGAGAAAAATACATAGGGGCTGTTTTAAATCCGAATTCCATACAGTAAGTTTGACTTAATATAATTATAATACGTCTCGTGACGATTCCGAAATGATAAGAAACTTGAAAAACCGATTTATAACGAAAAAGATACGTTAATTACGAGTTTACGACTATAAATACTTTTATAAAACTATTTTTATAAAAGTTACTATTCATTACAGCAACTTTCATTTTTAAAACATCTAAATATATGATATAACTTTTAATTACGAGATCGTACTCGAAAGAATCCACTAAAAACAGAACTAAACGAATAAACTAACAACATTTCGTAATTAAAGTTTATAAAAGTAATTTTATAAACTATGAATAGTAAAAGTACTATTCATCAGCGGACCCAACTTTATAAAATATAATACATCTTTTAATAACAAAGAGGGGTGGGCGTACTCGAAGGAAATAACTAAAATCAGATTAAACGAATAAAGTTATTACGATTACAAGTTACGCTAAATAAAAACTAAAAACGATATAAGCTGTAGTGAATAGTAAAAAACACATTCATCGCAGAAATTCAAAAACTTGAAAATGTAAAGATTTTTGATCACTCCGTCTTACTACGAAACGTGGACGTAAGAAACGCGAGCCACGGGCTTAAAACGACCCAAATTAGGTCATTTTTACGAAAATAAATTATAAACTTTCACTTTATAAATAATATTTACTAAAAAACGATTAGTCGGTGATTATCTATATAGAATATTGAGTGGTTAGCAAAAGTACTATAATACTAGGATTTCAAAAAGAGCGCCTCTTTCGGATGGCGTTATCGCAGTGTTGATTTTACGATTTAAAGTGTCCTAACCCTCTACGTCATTCACCCCCTTTAAATTATGATAGCCCGAACGATATACGATTTAACTACTATAAGATTAATTCAATGTTATCTAATTAAATTAACTCGGTAACTTAATACACCTTAATTTAAATAGGTTGCATCTAAATGTTTTGCGTGACGTTTTATCTGTGATTATTTGGACTATCTGTACTCAAGGTGAGTTCATAGCCCCACTTTTTACAGTTTTACTAATTTACTATTATTTAGGGTGAAAACATGCTTTGTTTTATAAATTGGACGCAAGTGTTTTAAATATATTGATTATGTGAATTTGCCTAAGTACGATAACCCTCCTGACCCATTATCCTGAACTGTCAATTGCATAGATTAGTTGTTAATTGGGCATTATTTGAGACGCGAATGTATAAATAAACTATTGGGATTAACCTCCCCGTTTGGGTGATTAGCTATCACCGGGAACGAACGTTGACCATGTCGGACTTAGATGTTGCGGGTTACAACATCTGTACGGGCAAAATAACTGCTAAAATAGCAAATATAGGTTGAGCTTCAGTGTCATGAGCTTAGTGCAACAGTAATCTGGTTTTGTGATTGTGGCATATTTGTAACAAACAAGGGAAAGTCGTGCTGTCTGCATAATTAAATACAATAAACTATGATTTCACCAAATTTTGTTGACGTTTTAAGCAATGTTTTCAGGAGGTCAATATGCACGAGGTGCCAAGGATGCATTGGATTATGTTTTGGATTGCATGTTAAAGATTATAAGTCATCATTTTTGGAATCTATGTATCTTTTGTAATATTAAACAAAGAACAAGTAAAGCTATAAGCTTTTATAATATGTCTTTTATTTAAATCCAATGTATCAATTTAAACGACTTTTGTGTCGTTCTTATATATATCTTGTGCTGTTGATCTTGAAGTAACACGCCCCGGATCCTTATTCCGCTGCGACCCATTTTGGGGGTGTTACAGATTGGTATCAAGAGCCAAGGTTATAGAGAACCAGGTCAAAATGTTTTTGCTGGACTATAACCGTTTTCAAACATTTGCATACATACAAAAGGTTTTTACGGGTAATCATATACAAATTGTAGCATAGTCGGTTGGCAATATACATTTCATAATTGATATACGTGTTTATAATATATTACGTATATAAGGATAATAGTCTTATATTATATACTTTATATAAGCACTTTTGGATTTTTTCAGTTTTGAGCATGTCGGATTCGGAAGATTCTACAGTTACGTATACTGAGATATCCAGCCCATATGAGGACCTATCTGACGTAGGATCACCAGGAGCCGAGGGACCTATTTTTCAGGATCCACCATCTCCGGATTACGTGCCTGGCCCTGAGGAGCCAGAGCAGGCACCACCTTCACCTATCTATGTACCATTTGTTCCGGAGCCTGTTTACCCGGAGTTCTTACATGACGATGAGATATTCCCAGCTTAGGGAGCAGCCAATTCCTAGCTGCTGACTCCACCTACTCATCAGTCACCAGGGTATAATACCGGTAGGTCCGACCCTGAGAGTACCTAGAGGAAGGAGATCCTGAGAGGATCCAACCGACTATCCCTGACAGAGAGACGACCAGGGATATTAGGAGCCATCTGATGATGATATGATGATGATGCAGAGGAGGAGGAGCACTTAGCTCCTGCCACCCTGTAGCTGTTTTGCTTATGTCACTGACAGGATCATACCATGCTTAGCGTCAACGGCTAGGATGTCCATCCGACCCAAGCGCCGGCAGGTACCTCTCTGAGTTAGTTGCTGAGAGATTGAAAGCCTTACCTACTCCACACCATCACCTCCTCTCTCCATACCTCGTCACCACTTCCTCAGATACCTCTCCACCATTACCTACACCATCACCACCACCCAATAGCCCTACATATGTTGAGGGATCTCTGGGATCCCGAGCTGCTGGGATTAGACAGAGAGATGCACTACCATCTCCTATTCATGAGACTGCCTGAGATTTGTTTACCACTTCATAACGAGGGTCGTTGTCGTACTACTCCTGGTCCTGGATACGAGGTCGGGGAGAGTTCGACAGCTGGTGCTGCTAGGCAGGTTGGACCTACCACAGCTAGGGCAGACCTTTATGGATTTGCTGATATGTTAGATGCCGCTCTAGGACGCAGACGACTTAGAGAGTTAGCTCTGAATTACAAATAAATGGATGACCTTGTAGAGCCATCAGAAGATTGCCCCGACCACCCTAAAGGGGGTCAATCAGAGAGTTATTGAGTTGGCTACTACTGTTGACCAGGAGGATGAGATCATATATTCCCAGCTGGATGATGCACGGTATGACCGAGCTCTACTTAGAGCCCGAGTCAACATGTTATACAGGGATAGGCCATTCCATAGACGCACTGCCATTCTGATGGAGGAGGAGGCCAGATTATCTCGTGCCGCTTGGGCACAGTCGATGGATTGCTTGTCAATCAACACGTCCGAAGTGCATATCACCGGACTACGGACATGGCACAGCCATTCCGAGATCATGAGTTGCAGGCAGCAGACCGTAGTGAACAGACAATGATTTCAGATCTGCTGAAAGCAGACTATCGGAGACAGAGACAGTTAGTGGAGGCACTAAAGATAGTGAAGAGCCTCAAGACTCAGATGATCGAGCTACAGAGACAGCAGGGACCTGCTAAGGATCCTGCAGAGCCAGAGCTACCAGAGGAGGCCAGTAGCAGTTCTTAGACTGGGGTTATGATTGTAGCTACTGTACAGTCTGTTAAGTATTATGGGTTATTCCCAGCTAAAGCAGACTATATAAGATCTTTTTGTTTTGTCTAGCCTACTCTATTTAGAACGTTTTGTCATATATCAGCTACTTTGTAGCAGCTCTACTAGTTTTAACGAGTATACTCGCTGTTATGTCTTTAGGTTAATTTTGTTTTGTAACCTAAGTGTTGTGATGATTGTATTCAAACCAAATCATGTATTATTTGCCCAAGTTATAATATGGAAAGGATGGATTAAGTTTTAAATGAAATTGAATTTTATAGTGAATGAATGTCGATTGTTAATTCAATACTGTTGTGTATTTCACCATGTGCTGTGATTCTCATTTATTTTAGTTATGTATGGACATCATGTTATAGGTTAAAGATTTTTGAAATCTAAACGGTAATTATGTTTTCTTGTAAATAAAGAAAATGCAACAAAGAGGAAGGCCTAAGAGGTTTAACCCCAGGTGACAAACCCCCCCCCTCCCCACCATACGCATACCCTACTACCATCACTCGGTCACCAGTGCCCAGACTACCAGGCCACTGATATTCGACGAGGGTGTCACTGCTGTATTGGCAGCACGTGCTACGACCCGAAATGGCGATGATAGCCATACCTCAGGAACAGGTGTGAGAAGGAATGAACGCGCTGTTCGGGAGTGCACCTATCAAGACTTCATGAAATGTCAACCCTTATTCTTCAGGGGCACAAAAGGAGTGGTCGACTTGACCCAATGGTTTGAGAGGATGGAAACCGTGTTTCGCATAAGTAACTGCACCGTGGAGAATCAAGTGAAGTTTGCCACTTGTACTCTTATGGGAATTGCTCTAACATGGTGG
Organism: Tanacetum coccineum; assembly: GCA_026074375.1. Classification (NCBI taxonomy): domain Eukaryota; kingdom Viridiplantae; phylum Streptophyta; class Magnoliopsida; order Asterales; family Asteraceae; genus Tanacetum; species Tanacetum coccineum. The sequence goes on along the minus strand of BQNB010069166.1, from coordinate 20,855 downwards.
AACTCACATGCTAGGACAGTGACTAATGAGGTTGCATATGCAATGACGTGGTCTGACTTGAAAAAGAAGATGACAACTAAATATTGTCCGAGGAATGAAATCAAGAAGATTGAGGCAGAAATGTGGAACCTAAAAGTAAAAGGCACCGATGTGGTAGCCTACAACCAACGTTTCCAGGAACTGGCATTGCTGTGTGACAGGATGTTCCCTGAAGAGACTGACAAAATTGAAAGATATGTCGGTGGGATGCCCGACCTGATTTACTCAAGTGTTGTGGCATCGAAGCCAAAAACCATGCAGGAGGCTATTGAGATGGCAACTGAATTAATGGATAGGAGAATTAACACTTTTGCTGAGAGACAGGCAGAAAACAAGAGGAAGTTTGAAGACACTCCTCGAAATAACCAAAACCAACAACCAAACAAAAGGCAGAACACAGGCAGGGCTTATGCTGCCGGGAACGGTGACAAGAAACCGTATGAAGGGACTAAACCTCTATGTCCCAAGTGTAACTTCAACCATTACGGTCCTTGTATACCAACATGCAATAACTGCAAGAAGCTTGGCCACCTGGCCAAGGACTGTAGGAGCCGGCCTGCAACTGCAAATAACAACAACAACAACCGCAATAACAATAACAACAACAACCGCAACAACAATAACAACAACAACCGCAACAACAACAACCCGAGAGCCCAAGGGGGGAAATACCAAGCATAGTTTTCTTTGAGTGTGGGGGCTCCCAGGCCACTTCAAGAGGACTGCCCCCAGTGAAGAAAAGAACCAGGGAAATGGCAACGCTGTACCAGCTTATGCAGTGGGATTTAATAGTGCAGAGCACAACCCAGACAACAACTTGTGACGGGTACGTTTTCTCCTAAACAACGTTGTGCTTCCATTTTATTTGATACTGGTGCAATAGAAGTATCGTGTCTACTCAATTAGTACTCGTCCCCAATACACTAGATCATGGTTATAACGTTGAGTTAGCTGACGGTAGGATAATTGGAGTAAATACTATATTGATGGGTTGTACGTTAAACTTTTTAAACCATCCGTTCAACATCAACCTAATGCCGGTAGAGATGGGTAGTTTCGACGCGATAATTGGCATGGACTGGTTGTCAAAATACAGTGCCGTTATCGACTGTGCTAAGAAGATTGTTCGTATCCCCTCCGGGAGCGAAATCCTAATCGTTCGCGGTGACGGATGTAGTGAAGGACACAGGACGCGACTAAACATCATCTCGTGTACCAAGGTTCAAAAGTATCTGCTAAAAGGATCTCACGTCTTTTTGGCACATGTTACTACAAAGGAGATTGAAGACAAGTCAGAGAAGAAGCGACTTGAGGACGTACCGATAGTTAAAGATTTTCCTGATGTATTTCCTGAGGATTTGCCGGGTCTTCCTCCGACTCGACAAGTGGAGTTTCAAATTGATTTGGTACCTGGTGCTGCACCTGTAGCACGGGCACCTTATCGATTGGCGCCTTCCGAAATGAAAGAGTTGTCGGAGCAACTGAAGGAGCTGTCCGACAAGGGCTTTATAAGACCCAGTTCCTCACCCTGGGGAGCTCCGGTCTTGTTTGTCAAGAAGAAAGACGGATCATTCCGGATGTGCATTGACTATCGGGAATTAAACAAACTGACGGTGAAGAACCGTTATCCGCTACCAAGAATTGATGATTTATTTGATCAGCTTCAAGGGTCGAGTATCTACTCGAAGATCGACCTAAGGTCAGGTTATCACCAATTGAGGGTTCGAGAAGAAGACATCTCGAAGACTGCCTTCAGAACTCGATATGGACATTATGAATTCCAAGTTATGCCGTTTGGTTTGACCAACGCACCTGCTGTGTTTATGGACCTCATGAACCGAGTGTGAAACCTTATCTGGACAAATTTGTAATTGTCTTTATTGACGATATTTTGATCTATTCCTAGAACAAGCAAGAGCACGAAGAGCATCTGAAGATAATGTTGGAGTTATTGAAGAAAGAGGAGTTGTATGAAAAATTTTCCATGTGTGAATTTTGGATTCCCAAAGTACAGTTCCTCGGTCACGTGATTGATAGTAAAGGCATTCATGTGGATCCAGCCAAGATCGAATCCGTTAAAGATTGGGCATCTCCTAAGACACCAACGGAGATTCGTCAGTTTTTAGGTCTTGCTGGGTATTATCGACGATTCATTGAAGGGTTTTCAAAGATCGCCAAACCAATGACCAAGCTCACTCAAAAGAAGGTCAAGTTTGAGTGGGGTGACAAACAAGAAGCAGCGTTCCAGTTATTGAAGCAGAAGTTGTGTAGTGCACCAATTCTGGCTTTACCCGAAGGAAGTGAAGATTTTATCGTATACTGCGATGCTTCGATCAAGGGTTTGGGCGCTGTGTTGATGCAAAGGGAAAAGGTTATTTCTTATGCATCACGCCAGTTAAAGATCCATGAGAAGAACTATACTACTCATGATCTGGAACTTGGAGCAGTAGTGTTCGCTCTAAAGATTTGGAGGCACTATCTGTATGGTACCAAGTGTACGGTGTTCACTGATCATAAGAGTTTACAGCATATTCTTAATCAGAAGGAATTGAACATGAGACAACGCCGATGGTTAGAGTTGCTTAGTGATTACGATTGCGATATTCGTTATCACCCAGGGAAGGCAAATGTCGTTGCTGATGCTTTGAGCAGGAAAGAACGGGAACCACCGTTAAGAGTTCGAGCTTTAGTCATGACTATTAGCTTGGATCTTCCTAAGCAAATCTTGAATGCTCAGACTGAAGCACGGAAACCAGAGAACATCAAGAATGAGGATGTTGGAGGTATGCTGATTGAAAATGCTAAATATCCAGAGGCAATTAGAACGGAAAAGTTGGAACCTCGTACGGATGGAACCCTATGCCTCAATGGCAGGAGTTGGTTACCTTGTTATGGCGATTTGCGGACTGTGATCATGCACGAGTCCCACAAATCGAAGTATTCTATCCATCCAGGTTCCGAGAAAATGTATCAAGACGTAAAGAAGCTATATTGGTGGCCCAATATGAAAGCTGATATCGCCACCTATGTTAGCAAGTGCTTGACCTGTGCTAAGGTCAAGGCCGAACATCAGAGACAATCGGGTTTGTTGGTACAACCCGAGATACCTCAATGGAAGTGGGACAATATCACGATGGATTTTGTCACAAAGCTTCCTAAGTCATCACAAGGGTATGACACCATTTGGGTAATCGTTGACCGTCTTACAAAGTCCGCAATCTTTATACCCATGAAAGAAACTGACCCTCTGGAGAAACTAGCGAGAATGTACCTAAAGGAAGTAGTAACAAGGCATGGAATACCGGTCTCGATTATTTGTGATCGTGACCCTAGGTTCGCATCAAATTTCTGGAGGTCACTTCAGAAAGCTTTGGGTACAAGTTTAGATATGAGTACGGCATATCATCCGCAAACTGACGGACAAAGCGAGAGAACCATTCAAACTCTCGAAGATATGCTTAGAGCTTGTGTGATCGACTTTGGAAATGGTTGGGTTAAACATTTGCCATTGGTCGAGTTTTCGTACAATAACAGTTATCATGCTAGCATTAAGGTGCAACCCTTTGAGGCACATTAACGGTAAAAAATGTCATCGCCTGGTTATTTTTTGTTGGCTGAAGTTTGGAGAAGTTCAACCACCGGTCCAGAGATAGTACAAGAGACGACTGAGAGAATTATTCAAGTTAAGCAGAGGATGCAAGCTGCTCGTGATAGACAGAAGAGCTACGCTGATTTGAAACGTAAACCGATGGAGTTTGAGGTTGGAGATAAAGTGATGCTCAAGGTTTCGCCTTGGAAAGGGGTTGTAAAACGATTTTTGGCATACGCGGGAAATTAAATCCCATGTTTGTTGGCCTTCAAGTAAATAAAAAGTTGGAGACGTTGCATACAAGCTCGAGCTTCTGAAGAGCTGAGCCAGAGTTCATAATACATTTTCACCGTGACCAAACTTAAAGAAGAGTGTTATGCCGACGAACCCTTAGCCGTTCCGTGGATGGTCTTCATTTTTGATGACAAGCTTCAGATTGTCGAAGAGCCTATAGAGATCACAGATCGAAGTTAAACGGTTGAACGTAGCCGTATCCCATGAGTCAAGGTTCGATGGAACTCCAAGAGAGGTCCAGAGTTTACATGGGAACGTGAAGATCAATTCAAGAAGAAATATCCACACCTCTTCACCAAGACTGCACCGTCATCAAGTGCTGTGTGATAAGCCTTGAGGACAAAGCTTGTTTAAACGGGGAAGACTATAAACACCCTCACTTCGTAATTTTAGATCATTGATGAAAATTATTATTTTCATAATTTATTATTTAAGTTTTATAACGCAATTTACTTTAAAAACCGTAAACTTTAAAGGTTAAATCGCGTAAACTGAAAATGATCAAACAATGTAAACGGGCATTAAACGATTAATTGTTTGTAATCAAGGCAAGTGTTATATGGATTATTATTAGGATAATTAATGACTTTGTTCATTTATATTTTATTGAACCCTAACGTAATATGCTTAACGTTTTCATAATACAAATATGGTGTTTTTTTTTTTTTTTAGGCATACCCGAAGTTCTAAAAACCTATCTCGCCTAAACGAATACCCACGATTATACCCAATACTCAAAATATTAAATATAACATCATATATATACATTGTATGCCGAAATTTTGAGATGAGAACAATAGTTATCACTTTATATAATATCTAGATAATATCTAGATATTACATAAAGTAAGTCTTACACCTTTTATTCAAACTTGTCATGCTTAACTTAACTAGGGTTAGAATGTAAAAGGTAGTTTAACAAGAAATTTATAACTATAAATAAGCCAGCATGCAAGAAAATGTTACAATACTCTTATACTTAACCAAAAACTTCATTTCTTTCTCTCTTTGCTTCTCCAAAACCCACGGCACACTTTGGCCATAAAAACAAATTCATACTTTGATTTTGTAAAATCATACAACCCTATACACAACATACTTAAGGTATTCTAAGGTGTTGGGAAGCATTGGTTCATCATTTTCAAGTAATAAGAAGAAAAAGGAAAGATTAGGGTTTTGAAAACCTAATCTAGGGTTATAAGCTTGGAAGCTTTATTTTTGAATCTAAACACGGGTTTAGAACTTTATTCACATCTCTTACATCATTACTAAAGGTTTTTCTTAAACCTTTAAACTTTTCTTTCTTATATTTATGTGTTACATGTTAAATATAGCCATAATCACCACTAATGACTTTTTAAATGTATAAAATGAATTTATTTATTGAGTTATCAATTATACACTTAAACTCATTGTCCTAATGTTTTAAATATCATGTAAAAGTAAATATAAGAAGTAGTAACTTATAGTTTAAGTATGAAAACATGTTTAAAGCTAATTAGGGTTTTATAATGTTTCTTAAACTTCACATATGAAAATAATGAAAGTAAAAGGATTAAACTTGTTACAATGAAATTATATGGACTAGGGATGATATTAGACTTTATTATAAGTACCACATATGTAAAATATGGTTATAAGGGTTTTTATAGTAAACTACTAACTTAACTAATACATAAAACAAGTTTTTATAAAGTCATACATGAATACATATGGGCTGCCTAAATTCGAAACTTAGACAGTAGGTGATGATATTTTATAAAAATAATACGCCTCATGACGATTCCATAATGATAAGAAACTTGAAAAACCGATTCAGATAACAAAAGAAACGTTAAAAAACCAACTACGACTACAAATACTTTTATAAAACTATTTTTATAAAAAGTTACTATTCATTACAGCAACTTTGAGTTTAAAACACCAAAAATATGATATAACTTTTGATTACGAGATCGTACACGCAAGAATCGTTGAGAACGGAACTATAACGAATAAACTACGACGTTTTCGATAATTAAAGTTTATAAAAGTAATTTTATAAACTATGAACAGTAAAAATCACTAGTTTCAGTACAGTGGATAAATTGTGAGATATTATAAATCTTTTAATAACGTAACGTAACTCGAAGAATCACTAAAATCAGGAGTAAAACGAATAAGTTTATCGCGAATACAATGTTTACCTAATTAAAACCCCTAAAGACCGACCAAATGAGCTGTCATAACAGTAATTTTACTATTCATCACAGAATTTTTAAAACTTTTAAAATGTAATATTTGATCGCTCGTCTGTACTAACTACAAGATCTTGGACTTAAGAAACGCGAGCAACGGGCTTAAAAACGACCAGTTAGGTCCATTTTTTTACGAAAAGTATATTATAAATGTTTTTCACTATAAATATACTCTTTACCTAAAATGATTAGTCGGTGATTATCTATATAGTAATATTTGAGTGTTATCAAAGTGCTATAATTACTAGGGAGTTTCATAATGAGGAGCCTCTATCGGATGGCTATCTATGAATAGTTGGATTTAGATATATAAAGTGTCCTAAAACTCCTCGTACTAACGACATGTCATGGACCACTTTATTTATGATAGCCCGAACGATAGTATATGTAACACTAAAGTATTATATCGATGTTAATTAAAGTACTCAGTACTTAATACAGCCTTAATTTAAATAGTTGCATTTTTTTTTTTTTAAATTTTTATTTTTTTTATCGTCTTGTGTACGTTTTATCAAAGATAAATTGAGCTATACTGTACTCAAGGTGAGTTTCATGCGCCCCACTTTTTAAACAGTTTTTACTGATTGATTATTAGTTGGGGTGAGAAACATGCCTTGTTTTTATAAATTGGACGCAAGGTTTGAATGTATATTGATTATATGATCCTAAGAAGCGATAACCCTCCTGAGCCCATATATTTTCATGAACTGTCAATTGCATAGATGTAGTTGTGAATTACATTATGTGAGCGCGAATGATATAAATAGATCTAATATGGGATAACTCCCCGTTTTTTTGGGGTTGATTAGCTATACTAGGATACTGAACGTTACCATGTCGGACTTGGATTTTACTTGTTATACAACATCTTGTAACGGGCCAAATAACTGCTAAAATAGCAAATAAAAAGGTTGACTTCGGTGTCATGGACGAGCGTTAGGCAACAATAAATCTGGTTTTGTGATTGTTGGCATATGTTGTAAACATCACGGAAAGTCATGCCGGTCCTGCATAAATATAAATACACGTTAACCTATGAAGATCCACCAACAATGTGTTGACGTTTTAAAGCAATGTTTTTCAGAGAGGTCATTAGGCCACGAGTGCCCAAGGTATCATAGGATTAATGTTTTTGGATTGTACAGTAAAGACTAATGTGTATCAAGTTATTGGGAAATATAATGTGTCCTTATTGTTAATATGAATCAAAGAACAAGTAAAGCTATAAGCTTTTGTAATAAAATCTCTAAATCCAATATCAGTTTAAAAACGCTATTGGTCGTTCTTATATATATCTTGTGCTGTTGATCTTGAAGTAACATGCCCCGGATCCTTATTCCGCTGCGACCCATTTTGGGGGTGTTACAATTAATCACGCCTAGACACTATACAAACTAGCCATTGCTCATCCACATTCACTGTGATAGTATGTACACATTATCCTTGTGGTATTGCCAGAATATCCGAGTGATACGAAAGTACTCACAATGAAGATGGAAATCCTTCTAGAGCCAACATCAAACAAGCTCTAGGTAGGTGACATGTGAGATCCATTATGGGTTAACCTTGTGACAAATGGAAAGAAACAATGGTGCGATTCTTTATGAATTAAACTTGTTCTAGGCAGTGAATTGACGAATAGTTTTTGGAAAACCTTTCGATGTGCTTAACAATTGATTTTTCGAAGCACATGACAGAGTAAATCTTTTAAAAAAATGTGTTTCTAATGAAATTTAATTTTGTGCCTAAAATACTCTCGACGTGTTACACAAATACTTTCTCAAGTAACACGTCAAATTATTTTCAAATCAATTTTTCACTTTAATCGGTAAGATAGTAACTAACCGATTCACTCTTATCATGCTGTCTAGTTTGAGACATTCCGATAAAGGGAACAGGCAAGTATGGTGACTCTGATGGTTGTACATTAGATGATCCATACTTATAACTGGAAAGCCGTCAAGAGATCTTCTTAAGATGAATCTACCTGATCACAGGTCAGTCCTCACGGATCCAAAGGTTTATCCAACCAGACTCGGGCGAATGACAAAGCCATATTCGTCCATAAGCTTTATGGCTAACTATTTTATTACAGGCTCAAGTAAAAATAGAGATGGAGATACCTCGTTCCAGTGGAGTCAATTTACAAACCCATACTCACACTTAATGTTTCTAATCAAAGACGTCATGACAACTGAAAGACCTATAACACAGCTTTCATAACTCTGATGAGTACTATCATGATCCAAAAAAGTGTGAGCATGCCAGTCCGAAGGTCACAACATCACATGGAGGAAACACTACCACAAGGATGATTTGGAGATGTACTGTGCTTGATTGATCTCAAAGAAGCTCAAAGATCAGCCAAGTCCTAAGGAACAAAGCTCAAGGATCACTACATAATGTACAAAGAACTCAAAGAATGAAGAATCAAAGACTACGAGCTAAAGCCAGAAGGTCAAGACTTAGAATGCTAGAATTCAAATTATATTTTCAGGGGTGACCACCCTTAGGGGGAGATTGTTAGGTTTAAGAAAAAGACTCGGTCACCCCGTGTATTGTCTAGAATAGCATAGCTCGTAGTTTAATCAAAGCATATACCATGGTATTGGGGCCGGGTATTTTACCACTTGTAAGCCCATACCATAGCCCATTAATGGGGCATCCTAAAAAACACAATTATGTAACCCCTTTCCAGCCATGGAATGTTTGTGTTCCATTGGTTATACACATACTTAAAGGTAGTTTTTTCTCTCACTAAACCTTACTTTCCTCCTCCTAGAAATATGGCCAAGCCCATAAGCTTCTTTGAATTGTGTTTATGATATCCAATATACTACACCTTGTTTTAAACATATTAACGTATTTTAAACATCATATTAACCTAGTTAAAAAAATGAAATTCGTGTATGTACATGTGTGTTTATATTTTTATAAACTCATAAAATAACCTAGGTGATGATAACAATATAAACATAAATAAACCATGAAATGAAGTAAATGAAAAGATTAGGGTTTTATGATAACCTTGAGTGTATGATGAAGATGAGATGAACAAGACTAAGCCTATTCAAACCCTTTGTTTGATAACTAATCCTAGACCCACTGGAAATCTTCTTGATTAATCTTGCAATTAATATAACAAAAACTGAATTCTTCTTTTCTTCTTTATGTTGCTACTGCCGTAGGTAAGTATAGAGAAAAAGAAATATTTCTTTTGCTTTGTGTTGGAGTTGTAAGAATTTTCTTATGTTACTTGCACTTTTAATATCTAAACAAGGAAAGTATTAAAGCTTCTTTGATTGCATGTAACCATAATTGTCTTGCCATCTTGTGACCTCCTATCTCTTAGACACGGCTAAACATGGGGAGAGGGAAAAGCAAATTGAAAATCTTGATTTTTACTATATTTAGTGTAGTGTTAGTTTTAATGTAGAGATAACATTAGGGATTTTTGTAGATTACATGCCTCATTTAGCACATGGATAATATTCATTTAATTAATATGAAAATATTTAAGATATTAGTAGAATGTATGTTTTATAATAGTTAATAATGTAAGTGGTAAACTTGGCTTGCATGCATGTATTTTAAGCGTATAGGTAAACGATTTACGTAACTAACAAAAATAAATAGTAGAAAAACTATAAATTATCTTTGTAATAACTATATAAGACTTGTTTGACGTAAACTTTCATTCGTTTGATCTCAGTTTACATTTATTGTTTATTTTTAGTTTACGCGATTTAACTAAACGATTGAAATAAAAGTAAACGTGTAAAAGCCTAAAAATAAATGATGAAATAATTAAAGTCGTAAAATGACTTGAAAATGCGAAATGTTACAGTTAAAAACAAAATTAACAACCAAACCTTCTCCATTGTGGAAAAGAGGTATTTATACTTAGGCTCCTAACATGGGACGCCTAGGTTTATCTAACGGGTCGGGCTCAAGATTACCTAAGCTTTAACCCGCAACACGTGCATAATAAGATTACAATAAATGAGCCTGTTACCCTATTACAACATGAATATTATAAAGACCGAGTCTTCCCGATTGAGTGACCGAGCTTCCATGTTTGACTCATTATTTTGAGGCTAACACCGGTAGATTTTTTGGAAACACGTTGGGGTAGTTACATACAACGAGATTCTTCGAGGCACTGGCTTGTCTGTTTTCATAGTCTTCAATTGTTTCATCTTCCTATCCAGAATGCCTCTCCGAAAGAACTTCCAGAATCCTTTTCTTGAAACGGATCTAGGACTAATTTTCTCATGGCAAATGATCTCAGCCTTAAAGCCTTGACAACCAATCCATTCCCACAATTACGTCAAAACTACTGTGATTAAAAGGGATCAAGTCGATGATGAATATATGACCTTCTAGTTCTAGTCTACATCCATGAACAATCTTATTGGTTTCTATCTTTAGACCATTATCTATTTCAATCTCGTATTCAGGGTTTATAGCACTAGGTTTCGCATTAATCAAGGGTAATAATTTAGTGGAGATAAAGCTATAATCAGCACCAAAATCAAATAGAACTGTAGCAAAATGATTGTTCAAAGAAAATGTACCCGTCATGACGTTAGGATCTTGCTGAGCTTCATTAGCAGTTATGACAAAATCTCTACCGTGGGGTTGGTTTCCATTGTTCCTTTGGTTCTGATTCCATTCAATAGCTAGTACAGGGTTTTAGGCGGTTCTAATTTCCTTGGTTTAGGGTCTAGTCAACCTTAGGCAGTTAGTCCTAAGGTGGTTCAGGCTTTCGCACTCGAAACAAGTCTGCCTCGATATGTCATTTGCAACTTTATCCATGTAGTACTTGGCGATATGGCCCTCCTGGTTACACTTCCTACACATGGGACAACTCCCAGTATGGTGGTAGTTGCACTTTGCAAACATTATGTGTGACTAACGTACTGTCTCTGTACCTACCCTCGCTCTGAGCGGTTACAACAAAGTTCCTACTGGTTCTCTGTCTTTTATCATGGTTGCTTCTACCTCGATTCCTCTATTGTTTCCTACTCTAGATTCGTATGTTACATAGGTACAATAATTAGTTTTCCAAGATTTGTTCCTGAGTCGCGTGTGTTTCCTCTCGAAGGTATGGTTTTAAAGATTTGTCCACAACATAAATTAGCATAAAATCACATCTTTCCAGCCTTGCTTGTCCTCGAGCAAATTCATCAAAAACCTTAAGCAGAGTAACGACTTGAATCTTGATTTCACAACTCATCAAAGAAGAACTATCATGAAATTAAGTTAGATATTGTTAAAAAGTTCAATGTTTTTGAATAATTAACTAAATTTTGGGTTGCTTAGAACCTAAGTTTTTGAAAATGCTGATGAAAGTGTTTTTGAAGTAACAAATAATGCTTTGAGTTTTCAAAATGCATTAAGATTCAAAAATAAGTTTTCTTCCACAATGTTGACCTTTTCATCATGTCATAACCAAAGGTTTTGACTAAAATATACTTTAAGTATCTCAAAATAAAGATTTTACAATTTGAAATGATAATAGTTAAGTAAAATAAAACTGATACAAAAGAATTTTAGATTTAGTAAAAACGTTTTCTAGACATGAGTTAAGTAATAATATTTACAATTTTTTTTTGACGTTTAGACATATATCACAATAAAAGGTCTTGATGCTAAAATAATCCAATTGTTGAAAATTACTAGTGCATCATATTTTAAAATGTTTTCAAGTGGACATTTTACTTGTACATCTTGTTACCAAAATATTTCAATTTATCTGAATCAGTACCATCTTCGAAACACGAATATCAGGATGAAAATTGTTATCGTGATTAACACAAATAACCCTTTTAATGGTCGTGAACAAAGCGATTAATGTGGCCATGATGGTCGAAAAGTCGTTCTTGTGACGACTAATGGTGTAAGTCCTACACATCGTGCATAAGAATACGTGTGTGATTCACGTAGAGTAATACATTACTCTACTCATACTACTCTCTCATCAACGCTCATGTGGTTCAATCATGTGTTTCCATCCTTGAGACATGGTTCTACAATTGAACACAAACATTTGATTGATAAAATATTTGACCCAAATACATTTTGCTTAACTTATATATATGTTTTGAAAATTGTTAAAAGAAATTTAACAATGAAATCATGTAATAAATTTTACCACGCAAAATTTATGTAAAGAAAAAAAAATAACGCAAAAGGGAAAAATAAGAATTATTAGCCAACAATACACTTATCCAAAATCAAAAAAATCCCATAGTTTTAACATTCGAAAGTAAACAAACCGACAAGGGTAACAAAAGTTATTAAGTTTTTTAGCACCCACATGACCATGAAGTCCAACAGTTTTCAAAACCAAAAGACAACCCCAACAGATATGTGTCGATAGAGGATGGTAATTATTTATTTCAAGTTTTAAATTTAACATTTGCCAGCTTTAACCCTAAAACACAACACTTTTAAAATGGGCAGTTACCCGATCAGATAAGTTACGTGGTAAGTAGGGTGTCGATCAAACACTAAGATCCGAGAACTAACATTTTATTTAATCATATTTTTGGTTAACTAAACTAACCTAATTTAAACTATGTTAATTATATTCTATGATAAACCTATGTTAATCCTAATTCTAACGGATAGAGGGGGTTTCAGCCTAAAAGACTGGCATAGGTTTTGTGGTAACTTAGATTAATTTAAGACACAATAACACACGCAAGCAGATAGACAAAAGATAGAAGAGCGGTCTAGCCAAATAATAAAAAACTGTATTAACCATGAATAAAATCCAATAAAATGTTTTGGTTTTGTTTATTTTGCAAATGAGTGCCTTAGCCTCGAGGCGGCAAACCATATCCAGATTTTAGTGGAGTCAATACTTCTTTTCTTCCAAAAAAACTAGACACGAAGAATTCTGTCACAATTAAATGACAAACCTCATAAGCAACCTATTTGCCTGATTATAATCTATCTTAGGAGAATAATAATGGTGATCTAATTAAACCCTAGCTCATAGAGACTTTACCCACTTACTGCTTAATGGCAATTTATAGTCTAGTAGTCTATTGTCCACGTCTTTACCAAAGGAATCAGTACGTTATTTGTTGATCCTAGGTCACCTGGTAGTCTAACTTGTTCACATATCCTAAAGGTAAACGCAAGGCATTAACTGTGGTCCTATTGATCTAGATATATAAATCACTATATGTAGAGCCATCCCGATATCTAGCTAACTTTGTTGGTATCTAATAGACTATTTAATGATAGTCCGATTAAACAAAAGCACGTAAACAAGTATGAATTTAGAGAACTAACACAAGAAAATTACAACGATAAATTAAGCATTCGAATAAACAAAACTAAACATAGTAAATCTTATCAAAATCAATAGCAAATAACTCAAGGGTATATAGCGCCTAATCATTGTGAGCCATACAAAAGTAAAATCTAACCAAGTTAAACTAACCGCAGTTAATATCTGAATAATACCAAAAATGAAACGAATAAAGAAGTATAGGAGATTACAAGGTGTTTTTGATCTATGGAATTAGTAGCTTTAGCTTGACCTCTTCTCAGCTTCTCTTCATGTCTTTAGAAAATCTAACTTTAATGGTTAAAGTATCGAAAATAAGATCAAGCACACTGAAAACCTTTTTTTATTAGTTTTCAATTTATACTGTCATGGAATTTGGGTCGAAACGGCGCTGTAAACCGAGAGAAGGATGATACGCTTTAATCAGGGGTTTCTTGGAGTAGGGACTACGTTCAATATCTTCCAGAATATTTTATTACTTTATATTGAATACGGCATATAGAGTTCTCCTGAATATGGCTTATTGGACTTTGTATCTTCGTGTGGTTTCCTGTGGAAGTGAAAAAGCAGGCCACATTATATAGCCGTTCTTCCTTGAATGGATAGCTGCCGTATAGGATGTCAGAACCAAAAATCTTTCAAATGTTATCTGTTAATACAAAAAAAGTATTAAAAAATGTTATTTATAATTTTTCGACCTCGATTTCAACGTCTTGATAATAACAAAATGTATAAAAACATTTACGATAAAATTAAACTTTTACAAAGTATATTAATCGTAAAATTCATTTCAAGAATTAGTAAATCCACAATAAAGGTATGAACCAACAAATCATTAACCAAAATTAGTGATCAAAAAAAAAATATTTTGTCTTACCCATTACAATTTTTACAAAGAATTTTAACAAAATTAATATACCAAAATATTTTCTTCTAATTAAAAGAAAAGTTTTAATTAAAACATAAAATTTGAATTTTAAAAATTTCCCCCCAATGAGCGGAAGCTTCTATAACCAATACAACCTTCCCCCCACAAAAAAAGACAAAAAAGGAGAGCGAAATTCTACCAGGCGCCTCACCCTATAGGCCTCTGGTGGCCCCCGACATATATCTGGGACCGCAGAGACAGCCACTAGTGACCGTTGGATTTTCCTATCTATAAATACTGCTCTATTCCTTGCAGAAAATTAGACCTCTTTGCACGAATTTTCTCACACTTCTTTCTCTCTCTAAAAGCCTTCTTTCCGCTCTCTCATAAATAGTCTTGATCCACTAACATCTCTTGATCTTGTTTCAAATGATCTAATCTCTTCTTCGCATCTCTTCCCTCTCATTTAAGTGAAAGAGAAGAACACTCGTATTCTCCAAGAAACGAAGTGTTGATTAGTGATCTCTCCTCCTTTCTTCTAAGTATCAAATCTCTATTGTAATTATCTTATGGATTTGTGTGATTCGAATATTATGTAAATCTGATAGTGTAGATCTAGTGATTCGTTGTAAGTTGTGAAGCGATAGATTGGTACTAGCTATGATTAAGGACCCTCGACATTTAGTCTTAGTGGTCAGAAAAATGAAAACGTAAGCGACGTGTAAACAGTTTCTCCGCCTGAAGGGAGCTTGTAGACATAGTGAAATATCGAGTAGGATACTCGGGGAGTGGAGTAGGGCGAAGAAGAGCTTCGTAGCCGAACCACTAAAAATCTTGGTATATTGGTTTGATTGTTCCTTCTCTCATCTCTTTCTATTGTTGTGATTGTTATTTACTATTAGTTTAGATATTTACTTGGATGATTCATATTGTTGGTTGGTTAAACATACTACTCGAATCTAATCATTTTGAAAGCAAAGTTATAAAATGAAACGCACCTGTAAACTATTCAACCCCCCCCTTTTTTTTGTTTCTACATCTTCATTTAAGCTCCAGAATGCGTGCCTTTTAGCTAATCTTCACAAAGTACTCCATAATTATTGCAATTTTCAAATATAAACAATTAAGTAATAATATCTTGCAATAATTATACAAAATGGGTTATTTACATTGGATAAATGATGCTAAAAAAAGTGCAGTTATTAGTGATGTCATTCAAATACCACCCCCACTATAAAAATCCTACTTGTCCTCAAGTAGCCTTTAGAAGTTTATAAAAATGTATACCTAAGAATTTTTCTGTTAAGCATTTATTTGATCGATTACAAGTACACAACTAAACACCTCACAAAATAGGAAGATTAAAACACTCAAAGATGAAAACACTCAAATCGCTCAACTAATCTATGTTATAACATGTAACTAATTCGCTCAATTGCTCGGTCGTGGCAAGTATTCTATCATAGGCTTGGAAAGGATACACATCTTCACCACTAAAGCTAAGGAGTAACAAGTTTATAATGGTAAACTGGGTTTAAAAGGCTTAAAGGGTTTGATCACTTTTTCTAATCTCTATCGATACCAATATTATAGAAAAGGTGACAAAGACCATACATACACACCCATAACAATGGGATAGACACATATGACTGCATTCAAACCTTAACTTAAATAAGCTAAAGAGTAGGACTAGTAGTGATATAGGGTATGGATCTTCTAATCTTTTCTCCAAAAGTAATAAACCAACAAGGCGGCAAAACCACACATACATGGCCGTAACGACAGAATAGACACATGTGATTGCTCGCATCCTCATTCGAGTAAGACCTAAGGATATGGATTAGGAAAGGGAAATAATTGTTGTTAAATAATAATTTATGAAACAAATAGATTAAGTCCAAACAAATAAGGCACAAGTTGCTAGATACTTTTCCTGACAGTTACCATGATAAAGATACAAATATGTACACAAACGTCTTGATCATAGATCATAAACAACAACCTAAGTTGGCGTTCCCGTAATGGTTAACTCCCAATCATCCCATACTATATATACTTTTACAAGACAAGTGGCGATATCTACCACTTTATACAAAAATTTACATCATTGATTTATAACCACGTATCAACGAATAATTGATATTTTAAATAATACCATCAGTTTAAGCTTTAACAAACCGACTATCTTCATATTTTCCTCTTTTTTTGTTGCAATTTTCTAATTTTTTTTGATTTTTTTAAACAAACCAAACTACGAATCTCGATGTAATTTTACCATCTTCACGATCATAATAACTCTAGATAATTTCTTCCATAATTCTTCGTTCTTCGTACTCGGATATACCAATAATTGTGATGGTAGTAAAAATACATGAGTTTAACTACTTTTACAGTCCTAATTGGAATGTGTAATTTCCTAACCATACCAGAGATAGAAAATGACACAAGACACATGAAATACATACTTTACACTAAAACAACTAGCAACTGATAAATGAACTTAATCTAAATTTTATCATGTAATTCATCATCTAAATTTGATCTAACCATTGAATTTTTTTTGGATTTGCAATCTACTGTTCATTTTACAAAAATTAATATAAAATTTCACCACAAAATCGTTTCTTTTCTTCACTTTTATTCTCTTTTCATAAGACCGTTATCACTGTATCACCTAGTAACATGCACTTATCTTATCTATTTTAAACACTCAAACCCTTAATCCGTTATGATTTCTGGTTAATCATTTCCATTTCAATATGGTTGGATATGATTTACCTTCACAACCACCTCCGGTGGTTAATCCACCCATGATGAAATCTATGAAATCTCTTAAACCTATGAAGACCACTAGAACTATGAACCCTGATTCTAAAAACACTATGAGGCATGAGGAATTGTTAGGTAATTCTTCTGATGTCATCTTTAAGGAGATTAACACGCGTTCAAGATCAAAACGAGGTGATTCAGTCATGGTTAGTCAGGAAATGGAGAGTTAGGAGGATGGTGATGTAAGTGTAGGTAAGGAGGGGCTGGTTGATTCTGAGGAAAGTAGTAAGTTATTTGAAGGTTAGAGTAAGGGTATAAGTAATGGTATGGATGTTGATGTAGGTAGTAATGGTAGTAATGTGGCTGTTAAAGTAAAAATGGTAAGTAATCCTTCTTTTGAATCTCATGTTACTAATTCTGAACCTGTTAGTGATTGTTTAGGAGGAAATAGTAGTATTAAGTCAAATGGGATTGGGATTATGCCTGAAATTCATGTCCCTATAGCTGAGAATCATATTTTGATTCCTAATTTTAGCGGTAATACTAAGCCTAGGAGTCCTACTAAGGTTAGCTTTGGGGAGGTGAAGAGGCCTTGTATCTTTAAAGTTAGTGGGGTTAATTTGTTTAAAGGAGTGGAATCTGTGAGTAATGTTGAAGCAGAGGAAGAGAGTAGGGTGAATGATACGAATGTGGGTGATAAATGTAGTGTTAAGAAGCCGTTTTCGTTTAAGAATGCTTTGAGTGGTGATAAAATGAGTGGTAATAATAAGCTTAAGTATGTTGTTGGTTCAGTGAATAATTTTAGGAGAGAAGTTGCTAAAATGACCTGGTGATTGAGGATGGGAGTGCTAAATGGGGCATGACAGTTATTAGGAATTTTGTTGGATATATGATGAGTTATAGGGAGATTATAGGTAATCTTAGGATAATGTGGCAAACTTATCAGTTTGATGATGTTGTTATGAATAATAGTGGTTTGTACTTTTGTAAGTTCAAATTCATATTGAAGGCTACAAACTTAATATAGAGAATGGCCATGGTGTAGTCGATAATTAGTGTTCTTTAGCTTTATGCAAAAGTGGGAACCTAGGATATGCATGTCTAAACCTGAAGTTACAAAGGTGCCGTTATGGGTCAAGATTTATAATGTGCCTTTGGAGGCTTAGAACGTGGAGGGTATAAGTAGGATTGCAAGTAGAATAGGTAATCCTATCTTTATGGATATGATTACTACTAATATGTGTAAAAGATCATATTATAGGGCCAGTTTTGCTAGGGTACTGGTAGAGGTTGATTCTACTAAAGGGTTAGTTGATACTGTGGAAGTTTGGTATAGAAGTTTAGGAAAATCTATGATGCTTGATGTTGAATATGTATGGAGACCTCCTATATGTGAGCATTGTAAGATTTTTAGGCATACTCTAAAGAGCTGTGGGGCTAAAGACTTGATAGAAGAAGAGAAGACACTTAAGGAGTCTATGAAGCCAGTGAAAGCTGATGAGGTACGTGTTGATAGTAATAATGTTGGATGGCAGTCTGCGAGGTATAGAAGGAATGTATATGGGAAAGATGGATTTAGTAATAATGGAAGAGGTTCTTTTGGAGGAGGTAGGGGAGGTTATATGAATAATGGTGGGAGAGGTAATGGGGTTAGCAAGCAATATGTTTTGGTCAAAATGTAATAAATAAGGATGGATTTTTCAAGTATGATAAGAAGGATCAAGACAACAATGATAGTACTAATAAAGTGAGTGACGCCACTGTTATTAGAAGTGGCTCTGCGAGTGGCAGTAATTCTAAGGAAACAAAGATTGTTGATGTATTACCTTCTAAGAATAGATTTAGTGCTTTAAATGATGAAAATGATAGTGACGAGATAGTTAAGTAGAGGGAATTTTGCACCATGATTGATATTATGAGTGATATGGGGATTATAGCTAATGAGGAAGAAAAAGGATCTTGGTCTGATCAGATGTTGGATTATTATTTGAAAAGGTAGAAGAAGTGTAATGATAAGGTATTGACCCTTGAAGAAGTATTAAAGAGCAGAATTGATTTGTTGCAAAAACAGATTGTTGGAGACCGCTACTAAGTTTGCTAATAAGAGAATTGTTGATAAGTGTAATGGTAAAAGAGTGCAGTCGATTTATAACAGGTTTTATTTAGAGGCTTATGAAGTAGAATTAGAGAAGATTAAATGTTTAACGTGGGAAAGGGATTTGCTAGAAGTAGACATGCTTGTTCTTTCTAGGAAGCCTCTAACTGCTAGCATTAAGGAGTTTTAAACAGAAGAGATGATTGAGTACTATGAAGGTGCTTGTGAGGATATGAGGAGTGAAAAAATCAATGGTTACCTTGATGATGTAGTAGATGGTTCTAATGCTACTGCAAATTTTATGGCTAATGATGAAGTTTCCAAGCTTCATGATGAATCTATGGCAGAAGTGCAAGGAGGTAATGTTTCACACCCATCTAGTTTTTAATGATGATTAAGTTTGCTTCATGGAATGTCAAGGGATTGAATTCTTCTCTTAGACAGAATAGGCTACTAAGTAATGATTAGTAAAGTTAATCATTGTTGGCAGTAATTAGAACGCAATTACGGAAAGAATTTGTTTATCCTATCCGTAATGGTTGTTTGGAAGCTGGTCTTGGGGTTCTCAATACTGTTAGATAGTTGGAAGGGATGTAGAATAGCCATGGGTTGGGATCTGTTTATTTTAAGAGCGAGGTTGATTTCCTAGATTGATCAAGTTATGCACTTTGAAGTCACTTTTCTCCATAATCAGGTGACATTGTTTGTTTTTTTTGTTTATGCTGGGAATACTAAGAAGGGTAGGAAAAGGTTGTGGAAAAATTTAGTTGATCATAAATCTCTTGCTGGCGATTCTCCTTGGGTTCTTCTAGGAGACTTCAATGTTTTGTTAGCTTTTGATGAAAGTTCTAATTATTTTAGTACTAGAAATAAAGGAATATATCACTTTAAGAACTATCTTCTGAATTTGGAGATTGAAGATTTAAATAGTTATAGGATGTTTTATACTTGGATTGAGAAGAGAAAGGATCCTAACCTTGGTATTTTGAAAAAGCTTGATAGGGTCATGGGTAATGGAGATTTTATGTCTGTCTTTGATAGAAGTTATGCTAATTTCTTACCATACATGACTTCTGATCATTGTCCGGTCATTTTGGTTTTTCCTAAGGTTCATTGTTCTAAGCCTAAGTCATTTAGGTTTCTGAATTTTCTTGCTAATAAAGATAACTTCCTCCCTACTATCAGAGATAATTGGAATGTTGATATCAAAGGATTTTATATGTTTGTCCTAGCCAAAATATTGAAGAACATGAAAAAGCATATGAGAAGACTTAACAAATGTAATGGCAATGTTTTTGTGAAGTCAAAATTTTTAAACACTAAGCTTGAAAGATTTCAGCGAAGTCTTGACAAGGATCCTCTTAATGTGTTGTTAAGAGAAGAAGAGATGATTTATTTGAAAGCCTATAGTGATGCTGTTCCTGATGAAGAAAGACTTATGAAGTAGAAAACCAAAATTGAATAGCTCAGGGAAGGTGATCATAATTCTGCGTATTTCCATAAATTTTTGAAGGGCAGGGTTAGCAATAGCAGGATTGAAGTTCTGTCTGATGATGCTGGCAATACCTTCTATGGGGATGAGATTTCCACTAAGTTTGTGGAACACTTTGAGAACTTCTTTTGTGATTTGTCTTGTCCTGGACGAAGAAATCAAAGCT